>JAQFXM010002612.1:0-23875 GCA_034693345.1 Entomobrya multifasciata
AAAGTAGTTAATTTTATATACCTGTCCCCAAATTTCACTTCAATGATATCTCCAACTACAAGCTCATTAGCGTTAATTGTCTGTAATTTCTTATCTCGAATGACGTTCGCATAACTTGGAACCATTTTGGAAAATGACTCCATAATTTTGCCGGAGGAGTATTCCTGGTAAAATGTAAATAGGCCTAGAACGATTACCAGAACTACAAGAACGATTCCCAAGTAAAGCTGTAAAACAATTAAAAAATTATAATTCGATATTGAGAACGTTTCAAAAATCAATTTTGACATTCGAAACACATTCGAGTGCAATTCGTACGTTGTCCGGGGCTGGGTCACTTTGTGTCAATGCTTGGGTCAAATAAGCAGCCAAACTCAATATTCCTCCAACCCATAACAATAATTGAAATCCCCCAACCAACGTTTTGATAAATTTCAGCCATAATGGTTCCTTCTTTGGAGGCGTTAACTGGTTTATTCCATATTTCTCCCTGTTTCTCTTAACTTGGTCGATTGTCAAACCAAAATTTTGATGACTACCATATCGATTATACAAAGTTTCTATATCAACTTCATGATAATCTATTTCCATTTCCTTTTTCAGGTAGGTAATCGATTTTCTTCGGATTTCCCTACTGTGACCCAAATGAACTTCTTGCATGGTTGGTTCACCATCTTCGACGAAGACGGGGTTATCGAGGCCTTCATCTTCTTTTTTCGGGTCGATGACTTCGTCTGCAAAACTTATCGATCTTTTTGATATGGCTGAGGCTCTTCGATTATGGGGAGCCCAAGCTTTACCGTTATCCTAACAAATGTTTAACAAAATGATGTACATATTTTTATTTGTATCACAACGGTACGGATCAATCAAACTATAAATTACTTACGTCGATAACAATGGATAATCTTCGAGACAACCGTCGAGCAGCCATTTTGACCAAAAAAAGAAACTGTTGAAACTTTGTTTTAGGAAAACCAACTTCAGTCCGTTGGACACTCGTTGACCTTGTCTACTAATGACAAGAAATATTACATATTTCTTATAAACTCTTAATATCCCTACTAATATATTTCCTAGAACTAATTACTCTTCTATACTCCGTCATCAACTTCTCGTGAAGAACTGAGACCACCACAAGCCACTTGCTACTGATTCACACCTGATTTCGTTTTTCTTTGTAATTAGTAAACAGTATGGTATAGTAAGATCATTATGATTGAATGTGTGTTTAGGTTATGCTTATATATTATGCAGTTTTCTTTGTTGTGGTAATACTATGTATTTATTGCAATCTCTGTAGACCACACAAAATCATTAGCATGTGTTATAAGAGTAGCTGGATAATTAGTATGAAAGAACTTTTGAAAGATGAATTTAAACTTAAACCTAATTTGAATGTTCAAAACTCATTATAGCATAAAAGAAGGAAATTATTGAATTCGTTTTCCCATTTATGATAAATAGTTTATTTACTTTAGTACTTTTAAATAATTTCTTATTTGGTATGTGTTATGAATATTTGCAATGGCAAGTAATACGTGGGTACGTTTATATTGTCATGTATGTGTGTAAGTTTGATACTCATTCGCATCAAAATTTTATAATTAGGATACGTTAAACCAATGTATTTGTGTATGCAGTAATGGTATTAAATGAGTAATTCAACGCTAGTTTAATCATTTCGTGTGAAATTTTACTGCTAAAATTGAAATGGTCATTAATCATTAGCATCAAAATACTTATGTTTTAGTTTGTAGACATGTGGTTTGTTTGTATCTTGAATCTATCAATGTTTACTTGTAGACAGGTAAAGAAAAAGGAGGAAGAAATTATTTTTAGAACAGGCTTGGTAATCATGAAACTCACACAAATAAATTTGCGCGAATATAAAACAAGTAGTACTTTTAAATGTAAAATTGTTAATTTGTTAATCAAAATTACTTTCGAAAAACGGTAACTCATCAAAATAACTCTAATTGGAAAGGTTTATTTTTATTTAGAAATTTGTGAATGTTTAGAAGAACTGCTTCGCAAATTTTTAACAATATATGAATAACATGTAACGCATTGACATATCTAATCTTGTGCAGAAATGGAAAAGGAGAGTTAGAATTGTTCTCATATGAAGAATGAAATTGGTCTTTTATCCATCAACATCAAAATGGTTTATAACATGCCACGTGTGTGATATTTTATAGTTTATGAAGTTCACATCTATGTATTCATCTTTTATTTGGACAGGTTCCTACAATATATAATAGTAAATAAAATGTTTATTCAAATTATACGTGCCGACAAATTTAAAGCATGGTTTTTGAATGTTCTCGGTATCTTTCCAGCTGAATTGGAGGTTCTGTCAATTTAAATTGAAAGCTATGGTCAATTTAAAGGCGAGAGTTTAATTTTTGATTGTATAAATTCAATATTAAGTTTAAAACGATTCGTTATGTAGCACCGACACAAATTCTAGACCACGTAATAGGTGTTTTCATAAAAACATACACGCTTACAGCTCATGCGATCGAAATTAATTCCCTTCCAAAAAAATGGGCAAGTTGTTAACCTGTTTTATAAATGAGCCTTATGTGGATAACATTTCGTGTTTCATTTCCCAACTTATGTAAGTTAGACATTGACTGGCGTGAATTTGCCGGCTGAAACAGTAGTTAAAATGTGTTACTTTGTGACAAAATATTAGTGGCACAGTAAGCTTTCTATGAAAACCCAAAAGCTTGTATAACAATAAAAAATTCAATTTTTAATACTCAACAATTTAAAAAAAGACTCCGATAATACTTTAGGGAAAAAGTTTAGTTCCTCCTTTGCAACCATCGTGAAACGATTGAAAATTAAAAGACAAAATGCTGATAGCACAAAACTTCGCGTTCTTCGTCCATCTCAAATTAACACCGTTTAATAAAATGGCGCACAACTCTTTTCATTTCCCAAACCATTCCAGTTATGATATCCAGTGTAGTAAAGTGTCCCCCCAAAGATTTCGTTTTTTATTTTACCTTTGTTTTCTTGTTAGCTTTGTTTTGTTGGTTCAAACCAGCTACTACTTGAAATACAAAGAATGTGTACCCGCCACTACCATACAAAGTGTACTTTACACTTTACAAGTATTTTACAATCAATAATTGCATATAACCTTTATCAACGAAGAAATCTGGTGGCCTATTTGTTTAATAGTATGATACGATTTGAGAGTCGCCATAATGGTAACTATTTTAATTCAAAGCTTTGAAAAGTTATATTGGTACTAAATTCTGATTGCATAAATTATTATTAAAATCAAATAGAAGACGATTGGGTACCACCATCTGCTAAACAAGGCATTGGACATCGCCTAAAATACTACAATATCTTGGGAATAATAACCTTACCTGGTGGAGTTCTATTTTACATGCTTCATATTTTCAGTTTTCCCTGCTTTCCTGGAAACATTGGTTACTATATTCTTCCAGAGTGTTAAACTGAACAGCACAATTTTGTAATAAATTTCTTAATAAAGCTACTTGCATCAGGAATGGTTTCATACGTTGTTATGTTTACCTTTGGCTCCTGTATCTTAGAATGTCTTACCTTTGTGGCTATTCACTGCCAATGTTTCCACAATTATTTCAGACTTGTTTTGAGAAATTTTCGATCAAAATCAGTCAAAACGTCGCAGGTAACTCTGATGTATCGCGAGTTGGAACTTCTTGTGAATATTTATAACGAAATACATCAGGGTCCACTAACAATCGGAATGACTATAGTTTGTTCGGTTGTTTTTATCACGGGATTGTACACTTGGATAGCACTTTATAAAATTGTTGTACTGCCACTATTAATGCTGTTGGCTTTTATTTTATTTGATGTATTAGTGATCATTTTCGAAATTGATGGAGCGCTGAAATCTCAAACTTATAGTATCTCAGAACGAGTTATTAACAAAGTCAAACGAATGAGGAATCTGATGACGAATCCATATTTTAGACGGCATTTAAGATCATGGAGAATAGTAAGAGTCTGCTTGGGATCCTCAACTAATTATTATGATAATGTTACGTCTTTAGACTTAATGGGATTTAATGTAAGCCAAACCATTAATATGTTGTTATTTTAAACACTAGCTTATCAAGCATTTTTTGCTGAATTTTTGACGATTACTTGAATACAAGTTAGTTTTATGCAAAATTAGAATCCAGGAATAGTCTGAATGAATAGTCCATAAAATTGTATACATTTATTTCATTTATGGTGAAAAGTAACATAAATTATTGAATGTTTTTTCATTACTATGAAACACCATAAAATTACTTATCATCCGATTTTTTGTGAAAATAGCGCTTAGACTTTAATGAATTTTAGAAAACCTCACTTACACGCATGAGTATCAAAACTATTAAAACATAACACAGTAACATTTTAAAGTTGTTCAAGTAAATTTAAAAGCTATTTGGAATTATTAAAGGCATTATAAATGTATAATTGTTTAATAATCAAGTTCATTGTTAATAAAACAACAACCCGATATCAACGTTAGATCATCATTTATGTATATTGTTTGTGTTTCCGTATTGTCATGACAGGTAAATGACATAGATTCTATCAAACATCATATAAATATGTACATAAATAGTTATAATCAAATGAATGTTATCTCATTATGAATGTTACACCACAATAAAGATTATCTCTTTTGATTACAGTCGGAAAAATACTTCTTGCTTCAGCATAGGTCAAAAGTGGTTCGGATTACAATTTGTATTATAACTCAGTTTCTCTCTGGCAAGCAAAATCTTCAGAATTCTGAATTGAATCAAGTTACAAACAAAATGTTTATAGCACAGGATTTTGCGTGTCTTGCCCATATAAAACTAACGTTTTACATACAACTATTTTCATGAGCCAAAAAATTCCAGTTACGAAATCACTTCTAGTAAGTTATCTTCACAAAGTTTTCGTTTTCTTTTTTACCTTTGTTTTAGTTTTAGTCTGGACTTGTTAGCTCAAACTTGTTGGCACTTGAAGTACGGAGATAAAAACCCTGCTGTTACAATTCAAAATTTATTTTAAACGTATGTCAATATTTTGGGTGCAATAATAGCATGGAACCTTTATAGAGTCATCTATTAAGTTGCTTACTTGTATAACAACATGATAAACTTTGAAATTCAACACAATGGTATTTTGACTAATTAATAGTTTAAAGGATATTGTTGCGTCTCGATGTTTTTTATTTTGTTGTGGTTTTAAATGTACTAAATGCAACTTGATATAAAACAGCAAGCTTTTGGGTTCCATCATCTGCTAAACACGAAATTGGACGGCGACTGAAGTACTACGTTATCTTGGGAGTGTTGACTTTACCTGGTGTAATATTATTTTATATACTTCATCTATTCAGTTTTCCCTGCTTTTCCCTGGAAATATTGGGTATCATTTTCTTTCAGAATGTTATAAATACACAATCATACAATTTTGTCAATACAAACAATACAATAAAACTACTCACGTCGTCGATTCCCGCATGTGTACTTATGTTTACCTTTGGTTTTTGTATATTGGAATGTACAACATTCGTAGCTGTTCATTGTCTCTGTTTTCATAATTATCTCAAATTAGTTTTGAGAACTAATTAAACATACACATTACATAATTAAACATGACAGCCAGCTATTGGATTCCACCAACAGCGCAAAAAGGAATTTGGGCTCGCATAAAATTTTACCTTTCCCTTGGAATAGTAACGCTTCCAGGTGTTGCGGCATTTTACTTGCTTCATCATTTAAGTGTTCCATGTTTTCCAGGAAATATTGGATACAACATTACTCTGCAATGTTTTACAAACAAATACGACTTTGTTTTAAATTTATCCCTACAAATACTTGCATCAATACTGGCCTCTTTCATAACAATGTTCACATTTGGTTCCTGTGTTTTAGAATGCTTAACATTTGTGGCCATTCAATTACAATTCAGTTTTTACAATTATCTTAAACTGGTTTTGAAAAAATCCAATCCGAGTCCTTCACGAATTCACAGGTAGTGTACATTTATCGTGAGTTGGAGCTTCTTGTCAAAATTTATAATGAAATTCATCAAGGACCATTAACAATTGGGCTAACAATAATTTGCTCTATTGTGTGTGTCATTGGCTTGTACACTTGGACAGCTCTTCATACCGTTGTCGTATTGCCACTATTAGTACTACTAGGATGTGTACTATTTGATGTATTAGTTATCATTTTGGAAATCGATGGAGCTGTAAAGTCACAAACATATCCCATTTCTCAATGGTTTACAACAGAGGTCAAACGAGTAAAATGTGTTATGGCATATCCCTATTTCAGACGGCATGTCAGATCGTGGAGACAATTAGAGTATGTTTGGGATCTTCTGCAAATTATTATGATAATACTACATCAATAATTTTTATGGATTTTAATAATAACCAAACTATAAATTTATTACGTAGATGAATCAATGCATCGTAGTTATAATTTTTGTTTGTTTGTCTGTCTGTCTGTCTGTCCGTCTGTCTGTCTGTCTGTGTGCGCTCTAACTTTGAAACGCGTCAACCGATTTACTTCAAACTTGGCACACAGACACTTAAGGTCAAGTACTCCATCGCTAGAAATTTTCAGCTTCCGGGGTCAAACCCCCTCGGGACAGCAGGGTCAAACAGGTCACATGTTGACTTATGGACAAAAAATTTTTATTGCATATTTCGATAGAGGAGTCAATGTACATCAAACTTTGTCAAGGAACTACAGGTCTAAACTTTTCTATTTCGTCAGAAAAATTGGTTAAACTTTATGACTCGCCACACATTGCTCCAATTCGATGCAAAGAAAAACGCGATACGTATACATACATTCATCTACGTACCTATTTTCATGACTTGTCATGACTTGTTTTTTATAAGAAGCTGTTTGTTTATTTGTTCGAATGCATTATATTTTTGTCATGCAAAATTTTCATCCAACAATGCTGAACGTGACGTTTTCCTACTCTGTCTTGTATCTTGTACACTATTCCAATACTTTTCTTTTAAGAACTTATAGCTTTATAGGTATGAAATCTACCTTTTATTATTCAAAATAATAGATATTTTTTCCTTATGCTTCAAATATTTACAAAAGTGGAACTTTAATATTATTATATACTATTTTAGGACTGAAGCTTAAAATTGCAACACAACATCGAATTAAACTACGTTTATGTTTATGTTGGCAAATCAATCAAATAGGTTTTTCCTCTTAAGTTACATCATTCTGTGTTAAACTATTCAACTGCTTTTAGTATTCATTAAATGAGCATTTTACAGCATCATCAGCTTTTTCAAATTTAATAATAGAAATCGCTTGCCAGAATACAAAGTTAGGCAAACAACCTTTTTCATATTAAATTGAAATGATATTAGCATTCGAGAAATGATTATGGTTTCATTTTAAGACACACGTTATAAGCCCATTTAAACGGAAAGCACTAACATTACAACTAAACAGCAAACCAATTCCAAACTAATTATACTACAAATATATTGACAAATTATTTAGCAAACTTATGTAACATATAATATGCCTATCAAGTCAAACAACAATTTTTAAGGCTTTATCCCTTTAGCAGCCTTAACTGCTTTACAAGCATCAACCAAACCAAACCCATACATATTATTTGAATACGTATTACAAATATTCGATATCATAACATTACACATTAAATTTGTTTGCTTATGTATATTATTATCCTTATTTTCCCTCACACCCATAAGATCAATTCTTGATGTATCTACTGTAGGTACCAAATTCTCGTAAGATTTCTTGTTACTCCACACTACTTTTGGATCCTTGGCACAAATCATTAATGCAATAACTCCGGCGATATGAGGCGTAGCCATACTTGTTCCCGAAATAGTTTCCAATGCCGTATCATTCGTGTTCCACGCACTTGTAATATCTACTCCAGGTCCAACAACAGTTGGCTTGATTAAAGCAATCGTTTTGTTGTTATTACCACAACTGGCAGACGAAGAAATTCCAACAGCAATATCATCCTTTCTTAAAGGTTTCGTAGTCATTGAAGGTCCAACCGAAGAGAAACTTCCTAAACGTACTTTAAAGTCAACTGCGCCTACAGTTATTACATTTTGATAAGATGCTGGATAACCAATTGTTGTACACCCTATACCAATATTTCCCGCCGCAAAAACAGCCGTTATTCCTACAGAATTCCAATGTTCAATATATTCATAGAAAAAGTAAAACTGAAACTCATTTACTTCGTTAGGTCCACTACCCCAGCTGTTACTGATCTAAAAAAAATGAACATAATATGTAAATAAATTAAAATGAAATTTTGAAAATCTTAAACTTCAAAACGTTTGAAAAACTTACCACCTGTGGCCTATTTGAACAGTTTTTTGATTGTTTTTCTCTTTTCTTATCATTACAATCATATGGACAGTATAACCATATTGCACAAATTTTCTGTGCCGATTCTGTGCAGCCGTCTTCGAAACAAGCTCGACACATCATCCATTCGGCTTTAGGCGCTACTCCTACATTTTGCCCAACAGTTGAGCCAACAACATGAGTTCCATGACCATTCCAATCATCAGCGGTACAATGTTGAAGACTGCCATCCATGTAACCAAATTTTGTGTGTTTTCCTATCCAGTTATCAGCAATTTCGACATGAGTTGGTCTTGCCCCTGTCTAAGTATTTAAGAAAAATAAACGAATTTTAGTATAATAGTCATGCATGTAACTTTTAAAAATACGCCTTATATATATTTATATATCTTACGTCAATAAATCCAACAATTACTCCTTCACCAAAGCATTCGATATCTGAACAACGAGCATTAAGTAAATCAATATTCCAAGGTGTATTTGGAGGGGATGGAGGATGATTTCGTGGAGGTTGTGGCGGTATTCGAGGCATTACAGGATCAGGTCGAATTAGTCTAACAATTTCTAATTCCACTAGTTTGCTAATTATTTCACGTGTTATTCGAGGAATGAAAACTTCAAAAGATATCCACAAAAATTCACACGGATGTCCGATCGCGTCCAAAACGTCGCATACTGGACCTAGGAATTTTATAACTTCGGATTGAAGTTGATCTACAAGTTCTGTAAGTCGATTAGAACGAGTTGTGGCAGGATTTTTACTTGTTGCCGAAATTTGTTTTGTAAGTTGATCGACCAAGTTTGTAGTTTCTGGGGAGTGAGATTTGGGACATTCTACGATAACGTCTGGATTTTCACCGTTGTCCAGTTTTTGTTGAACTCGAGGGTCGATTTTGTTACCATTCGCACCATTTTGACACGTGTAAAAATAAATCAATATTACAAGTAATATACGTGATGAAACTTTACAAGAACCCATTTTAGATAAAAAATGGTTTTACAACTAGTCACTTTCAAGTTTGGAGTCTGTTTCAATATTGATACAAAAATTTAGACACCAGTGCTCTTTTATTTGAAAAGTAAGCCTTATTTTTATCATTTAAACGACGACAAGGTGTACATGTGAATGTTTATGTACAGAAAGCATATAAATTTAGCATGTGCCCATGCATATAAACGTAATAAAATGTTAGTGCTACAAAAGTACAGCATTGCAATGTTAAAAATCGTTTTATTTTAAGAATGCTTTTTGTTTGCTGTATTTTTAGTGATATTTTTCATGAATACGCGTAGCATTTAAAGCTTCATCTTAGCTAAATCGTTTTCAAGCATTGACGGCATAAGGAAAGGGATTAAATAATTAATTCCATGTAAGCATCGAAACATTATTATTCTAGTTCCTTGTGGACTTTTTACCTGGTACTTTGCATGTGCGCATACGATTATCGTGGAGCCTATAAGTCCCAAGAAAGTATTTCTTGTATAGAAATGCTCATAAGAAATGCTTCTTAAAATAGTTCTGGTTAAGATAAAGGATGGCAGCTAAAATATTCAGTTTATAATAATATTTGAAGTTCAAATGCCATATTATTGCATAGAAGGATCGCAAATTGGGTTTTATAATATACATGAAATTCCTTTCATCACGTATGTTTTGTTTTAGTTAGCCATCATTTATTACCAACCAATATTTTTGGTATGCATTATTCTTATTCCTAAGGATATTTGCATTGGGGCTATTCATTGGTATACAAAATAACGTGCATGCGTAACAAAAATACATTTGTAAGGAAATCAGGACTTGTATTTTGTTCGACTTATGCCCAAGTAAATCTACACAGACACAAACCTCGCATATACATGAATGTATGCACAACAATAGAAAATTAAATGAATTCCAGGTTGGAATTTAGAAATAGACTGCTGAGTTTTCATGCATTTTGTGAATTCCACATGGGTTGCATTTCCATGACTGCTTGTGTTTAAAAACTGTTTTACATATGCACATCAGTTATTCGTTAAACCTTGTTTCCTAATATTGAAAGAAAAATATAAAAACAAGTGTTAATTTGTTTATTTGCAATGTAAGCTGTTTTATTTTGATCATGAACGACTACAACGTTTGTGGTAAAATGGTTTAGTGTTACGGTCTGGATCACTTAATACAGTTTTATGTGCTTTCGTTAGCCATATTTAAACGTAGTGTGTTCACAAAATAAAACTATTTAATAATCGTAAAGAAATGTGTGAAAACACTAATGTGGTCATATGCTTATTATTATAAATATAATTGTGTTGAAATTTGACTGAAGTGCAATTTTATGCAAGTCAATAGGCATATGCTTTTATGTTAGAGTAAGCTTGTGTGCAGTTTCGTCAAGTGATCAAAATACTGTCATGTAATTTTTATACGACTTTTTATGTCAATCATAACCTTAAATTCTTTCTATAATGAATTACAATCACGCACTAGTCTTATTTGGATTTTTATTCGAGCTCTTGAAATTTTTCTGTAATGGAATTTGTGCACTTGATTGTTACAATCATCATAGTCATCAGAATTAGTTACACAATATGCTTCAGTAGCTTATTACTCTATTCCTTTGAGATGGGAAGATATGCATTTGAAATAAGTGACAACGTAGAATGATGTAAATTGTGAGAAATTTATTACTTTTTTGGTTTGCTTCCAGTTATTTGTGCTCATGGTGTTTTATACTAATGACTTGTTCTGTGCTCTTTCATATGTACATACATAGAATTATGCTTTTGAGAATACAAAAGCACCAGTTAAAAAAACAGCTGAAATATACAAAGTCACAAACTTCTACCATTCTGACATAAGTAGTAACATATCAACCATACCATAAAAATTATGTTTAAAGCTAAAGTTTGTTTTGCAAACATCCGACTTTGTAATAATTGGATACCAATTTATAAAGAGCAAGTGTTTATAATAGGATGCGATTTCTTAAATACTCAAGTCTCAAATAACATATAATTGTAGTAGGTGTTAATATCTTAGTGGTAGCATTTACACTAAAACTAATTCAGAACAAGACAGAAATGTGAGTGTGGGAATTAAAGTCGAGCAGACCACATAATTGGTATTAGAGTGACACTAATGGAATCTCATGTGGCGACCTATGAATCGGAGTACACATTCTGAGAGGAAATGAAAGCAATTTTTTGCTGAAATGGTACCCGATCATTTTTCACATGTCAGTGGAGACAAAGTTAAGTAGTTTGAGTGCTTGGCGACCACACTATCGAGTTGGGCCAGAACGAAGAGAAATGTTATCAGTAATCACTTATTGCCAACTTGAAGTCCCGGTGTTTTTTTTGTTGGAAAAGTATACTGAAATTTGGTAATGTTATTGTAAACACAACTTTACGTTCACTTCCTATAGAATCTAGAAGCCTGGAAAACAAATAGTAATTGTAAATATAATTTGAAGAGCAAGTACAAAAATAAATAGCTCGCAGCTCTTTGTTGGCCTACAAAACCGCTGAATACTTTCACCCACTTTCTTACCACAACATGTTACAGAAAGCTCCTAAGAAAGAAAATGGCCTTAGGTTATAAACATTATATGTAACAACTGCGAAACAAATACTGAGAACATTGCTTCACTTTTACTTGTGTTCGCGTTGTTTGATATTTTAGTCATATAAAATTAAAATACAAAAAAGTAAAAACGCATGTGTATGAGCATTGTTTTTATTTGTGCTTCAATTCAAATTTGTGCTTCAATTCAAGTTTTTAAATTCAAACTTTAATTTGTATTTTACTTGCCAAATAACAAGGCCAAATTTTCAATTTGTACCTGTCAAATATTTCACATATGTAAAATTCATACTAATCATCATTACGTTATGTAATGTACATTATATTGGTGTTCAAATATTTATGAAGTGAAAATATTAATCGTGGTTTACTATTAATACGACTGCATTACTTTATATTATTAGACGTTTATGTTGGTCAAATTTTCATTTTCAAGAATCTTGAAAAAATGTGCATGAAATTAAAGAATTCTACTGAACTGATAACAAATTTAATAAGACAGCTAAGACATTTTGAATTGAACCCGCATCATACGAAATAAATCACTTTATTCTTTTCAATTATATTGTCAAGCAAGCTCTATTGTCTTACAACTTTGTTTAATTTTATTACCATTTCACCCATTAGTTTCAATTAAGGAGTTCAATCTACCGTGTAAAATAAATGGGTGTTGTAAAGAAACAAGATAGGAAGCCAAGCTAAATCAAATAAATGCTTGCATACAAGATGCTGGTATTGCAGTAGAAAATAATTACTGACTGTCGACAAAATTTACCTGCCGATAATTTTCTCCGCCTGTCAGAACAAAAGTTATAGCTAACGTAGAAATGCTGACTTTTACTTTTACCAAGTCTGCGTTTTATGAGTTTGTAGAAAGCTGTTCATTTGACTTTCCCTTCAAATATACGATGTTAGCTTATTTTATGCATTTCTCGTCAAATTTATTTTCGTTACCTTTTCGTTTATACTAACGATTAGGCTAAAAACTTATACAATGAAAATGAGAAAACCGTAACACGCACATTTTTCTGAGCTTCATAATTGAGTAACTAGATGGAGCTCTTGACAGCATTGCTATATTTCGTCTTACGTCTTAACATTTTACTATGCTGATTTTGTCATGATTCTAGAAATACCGTAAAAGACCGTATAATAATATGTTGGAATAGTATAGAGGACAAGGATTCCTCAGATTATTCTTTTCTCAGCAGAATTTTATAAAAGGGTTAAGTCTTCTCCTGCAAAAGAACTACACTGAAATAAGTACCATATAATTTATATTTTGTACGAAAGGATACAAGTCTTACTACTGTCCAAACAAGCGAATGAATAATATATAATAAGAATAAAAAATAGAAGTATGAAATGGAATTAAAAGAAGCTCCATAAAAATCCTTTTGTAAGATATTCGAAGTTTAACAAATGAAATATGAAATGCATTATTTTAGTTTCATTGTTTTACCAAAATAAGTACATGAAAAGTACTTTAGGAACACATTGTCATAACAATATCAGCCTTAGAACATTTTCACCATAATAACAATGAGACTACTTTATGTGGAATATTTCACAACTTGAAAACATTTATAAGGAAACATATATTAAATATGTAATATATTAAATATATTTCCGGAGAAAGCAGCTATGGTTAGGGATGTCGCTAGTCGTAAAACTAAATAATACTAGAAATCATCATAATAACTACAATGCTAAAGCGCAACTAATTATCCAGCAAGAAAGGATAAAAAAGCTAATTTGACCGTCGCATGTCCATTTTCTTTTTTTTCTCATTGTGAGCATTCAATAGCCAACGATAGGTTAAGAGTTGATTATACGGATTCCTGGTGCTCCATTGAAATTAATTAGGACTCATACAGCTCATAGTATCCCACACAGTTTTGTACAAGGATCAAGATTCCCGGGTAATTGGCTCATTAACTGGAACTAAGCACTGGACGTCTTTCTAACAATACCAGTTGGAATTCAACCATGTACACACCAGCAACCTTTCGATAATTGGCAAGAAAAATAATTTATTTGATTAGAAAGTAAACCGGATTTTATTTGTTGTCAATTATTTATCATCATTTTTCATGCTTTCTCCATATTTGATTTACGAAAACGTCGACAAGCCTCGACTGATAATAAAGAAGAATTGCATCGTTATTCTGTTTGCTACTTTATCTGCCTTATTAAACGGTCACAGTTCGTAGCATAATTGGTTTGGAATAAATAAATGTGATATGACGTGAAATGAACTAACAAGCAAAACTCTTACACAAATCATTTCAATTAAAGTAATTCGGAAGCAATTGCTACTGATATGACCTGGTGGGCTACCTATTATTACGTGTTGTCATTTTCCGGCTTTTTTGTGTTTCGCATTTCTCGTGAACGTTAAAATTTCGTGCAAATGCTTAAGCGTGTGCTGTCATCAAAGTATGTGGCATAATGATTAATAAATTTGATAAATATGAAGAATAAGAAAGTAAAATCACATTGTTGCAGTTTATTGTTTCAGTCAAAGTGTTCAGTCTTTTCTTCACGACTGTAGACTTGGTGGGATTCACAGTGAAACTTTGTAAAATAGTGTTCTGAACATGCCTATGCACTTGTATATGATAATTTATACGAGACTTGAATTGCAGTACCAGAAACTCACCTTTGCATTATTCTCTTCCTTAAATATTTTATTTGCACATTCCAGTTGATGACCCGTAATTTTACGGTGACAACTAGTTTCATAAATTAACGATGCATATGCTTGAGGTACAAAATAGTACTGACTGAACTACGAAATTGTGAGCCCCAATTACCAAATACACATTTATTTCATCTTCAGTTAAATAAACATGCAAACAAAACGTTGAAAAGTAAGAACTTTGGTGCACTGTCCATATTTTCTGGGCTACCGTTTTTTCTAAATCTCTTCCTTGAGAGTAAACCCTGCTGCTATGTTTTTCAAAATCTGCAGAGTAAAAGGACTTAATTTTGTTCAATTTACTTTTTTAAGAATGGAGTTTAAATACAATGAAGTCTTTTTACAAACATGTCTAAATATATTCAACCGCTTTCTTCCAAAAATAATATTTTTCGAGAAAAGTTTCAGAACACGATGAAAAGAATAAATTCCATGGAAAGTTGCATCATTAAAACGTCATTTCAATCTTATTTGTGAAAATGACAAAAAGATCTGTTCCATTTTGTACTGACCTAGATAAATCCAGTTGCTTGGAAAATACCTGCCAGTATCATGGTACGGAATAGCATTTATTATTGTGCCGCTATTTATTATATCAAAATAACGGAACAAAATTACTGAGGGTTCACAATAATCCTGTCTCATAAGAGAAGTTTACCAAACAAGTTCAATCCACTCCTACAATGGGAAAGGTTACAATCGGTGAAAAGTATTAGTAGATGTAATTCCGTTACGAAAAGGGTTATATTTATGAGTTGGATGGAAAATATCATCGACAAAGTGCATAGAAGTTATGGGACAACCATATTACTTTGACGTTAGTGTAAAATTTCATAAATATAACTGCTTTCCAGTTTCTTGTTCTATATTAAACAGCGAAAATATAACTAATTGCATTAATTGAATTAGGCTTATTTACAAAAAAAGCAATATAAGTTTAAATTTACAATCTCTGTTAAATTTTTGTAAGGATGTTTGGTAAAATAGTTAAGATTACATATTTTCATGGGTTGTTAAAAATTTGGTAAGTTTTTGATTCATTTTTGTATGCTAACGTATAAACTGTATCATCCAATAATTATAATGAATTAGAGCTATGATTTTGGGGGTATGATTGGTGATTATCGTATGTCAAGTTTAGATATACTGTATAAACTATTGATAAACTGACATAAATTGAACAAACGGGAGTCCGTGAGTTAGTCTGGTGTTTTATTATTACTATATACACAGTTTTTTTTAAATTTTATATTTTCTCCAGTGGATTAATTTTTAATGAAATTTTACATGTTATATTTTTTAAATAACGCCGCCGGTCTTGAAAAATATATTATTTAAATCGAATTAAATTCTAAATTGTCTGAATTTTGCAGAAACAAATTATTTTCAATCCAAGTGCAATTCGTATATATTTATGTATCGTAACACGTGTTTTATAACCTAACAATGTCTTCTAGTTTTATTATAATTTTACCCAATAATTTCAATCATTGAGTTTAGTTTGCAGTGTAAGTTAAACGGGTTTGTATAGACATAAGATGGAAATCTAAGTTGGCTCAAAAATGAGCTGATGTAAGAGCCGCTAGAGTTGCAAAAGAGAATAACAACTATCTGCCGACATAATTTACCTGACGATAAATTTCTTTAGCAGTGAGATCAAGAGTAGAAATGTTTACTTTCACTTTTACCAAGTCTGCGTTTTATGAGTTTGTAGAAAGCTATTCATAAACCTATTTCTTTAATTCCGCAAGGTCACCTTGTGTCACGACTTCTCTCTCAACTTCACGTTCTTGGTCGGTCCCGTTAATTAAATGTTTAAACCCTTGGTTCAATTGATTTCCTTCAAATGGCTATATATAAATGAGTATACTCTTTTGAGATATGTTATCAAGTAACTAGATGGAGCCTGGAATGTCTTTGCCATATTTTGTATGAACGTCTTCAAAATGCTTTTATGGCGTTAAATATTTATATAAATCTTGACTCTGGAGATCTGTGTAAAAACGTTAAAAATATATTCCTGCCGGAGAACTTTACAACAGCAATTACCAGTCACTCAGCTTTGCATTATTCTCTTCTTTTTTTAATTATTTACATCCCATTTCCTAAGTCGTAATTTTACGATGACAACTTGCCTTTATTAATAAGCCGTGCAAGTACTCAAGACATAAAATTGTAACAAATGAACTACATTATACGCCCGAACAGTTCAGGCGAAAATATATCTCGTTATTTGAAACCAATATCAAAAACATATTCAGTTGTCTAAACATAACAGAATATTTACCATTAGGAACTCTGCTTCCTTGTCTATATTTGCTGTGCTACCATTTTTCCCAAAATTTCTTCCCTTCCAATTAAATTCTGCTGCTACTCTTTTCAAAATCTGCACCATCAAATATTACTCTTATTAATCTACCTTCTTAAAACATACCAACGTAAGTCCAACAATTTCCATGCAAAATAATACATTTCGATTAAAGTTTGAGAATACAATGAGAATAATAAATTTCAAAGAAAACAACATTATTAAAAATCATTTCAATTTTCTTTTATGGAAATGACAAAAAGATCTGCTCTATTTTGTACTGACTTGGCCTAAACCAGTTACCTAGAAAATATTTAATACCAGACTCATGGAACGGAACAACATTTATTATAATACCATCGTTAGAATAGCTGTACAAAATTACAGTGGGTTTACAATGATCCTTTCTCCCGTCTCAAGAGAGTCGCCCAAAACAAGTTTAATCTACTTCTATAATATAAAAGAACACAATGGGTGAAAATTATTAGGAGAGGTAATTCTGTTACGGAAAAACTGACACTGGTTTGGAGGGGAAATATGATGATAGCAGCGGCTATGGTACATGCGCATTATTTTCAAGTTAGTCACTAATTTAGGAATAAAGTTGCTTTGTAGTTAACATTTATTTAATTAGCTTATTTTACAAATGAGCACAATACCGGTTCTAAAAAAGTTTTTCAAGCAATTTTCTTGTAAACGTTCAGCCGGGATTTGTAGTAAAAAATTTCATATTATATATTATTGAATACACATGGTTTAAAAGATAAGGGCTAGATATGTTTATATTTCAGGTGTTTAACCCGTGTCTCGTATCAATAAAGCAAGCCTTTTACTCAAAGAGATCAACACTGTTTTACTCTATCATGTCAAGTATTCTGTTTGGCATCTAAACCTTGTAGTAATACGGTTGATTCTAAAAATAAGGAGTCGGACTGTTTGTTTTTTAGACTATGAATAGATGCATTATTGATAACCTTAGATCAACAAACGTGATTTCACTGCGGTGTTTTGCTGTTTGTTTTTGATGCTTAAATATTGATACACCTGGTTTGTCGCTTGTAATACGATTACTGCATTGCACGCTTACTACTGAAGCTTTTCATTTTGCAAAAAAACACCTTGGTCCGTTTAGGGCTCAAGAGATTTTTTTTCGGTAAAATAACGGCATTAAAAGCTAACCTTGATGTATTAAACATCAATGCGCCACGTGAATTTGAATATAATTTACTACCATGTAATCAATCAAACAGATTGATCGTATTTTGTATTTTAAAGTTTGATACTTTCACCATAAAGTTTATTTTTTGCTGAGTTTTATGATGCTTGTACGCCGCACAATGTTTTGTACAATATACAATTCAAGTTCATTTCTTTTCCAGTATATTACTTCAGAAGTTGTAATGGGGCAAAACGAGACACGTCATGCTTTAAAAAAATGTCAGATTCAGAATTTAATCGAACCAAGTCTCTACTGATGCTTTTTCATTCCTAAAATATGTGTACAAAATTTGCCGTAAGGAATCCTATAGTAGAAATAGTAAATTCTAACATATGTTTCTTAACTAGGGAGTTTATTTATAAGGCAGGAAATAGCTCAAGGATATTTAGTGCAAGCCCACCAACCCCTTTTCCTTTCACCAGTCTACGTTGTCACTATAGCTATGTACTAAACTTGTGATATCACTATGAATAGTCAAAAGAGCAAGGCGAAGCTCGGTCGAAATTATGGAAAAGTGGAGACATGTGAAAAGCCACACGCCAAACTCAAATTCTACAGTAGCAAAACTTTCTCTTTAGTAAAAAGAAAGTGGTGGGTGGCTTGCATCATTCAGTCTTTGCTAGAAAGTGAACAGGAATGTAGCCGCCGCTATGCTGGATAGTGGACAAAAAGGGGCAACTTGAGAACAGCTGCAACTTACGAGAATTTTTTAGTTTTCTATCAAAATATTTTTGTGGAAATTTTGCTCAAGAAAATTGGCTTGGGGGTGATTTGCAAATATGTTGAGACATACACGTTTCGTCTGCAGTTTTTATACGTTAGAGAAAAATGATCGAAATTTCGACACTAAATAACTTTTAAAAGGATTTTTTAGGCTTTTAGTAGTTTTACTGCGGTTAGCTTTGGACATCGTAGAAACAAGCTTATTAGTGTGTACATATGTTTATTTTTCTGTTTCTGCTTTAGTAAATGAGTCTCCCAGCTGATGAAGTTATAGATAATGTGGAAATGTTCCCAGTTTTTACTTATGTGGTTTGTATACTTTGAATTTCTGTGATGTTTGATATGCCGACTGACTGAAAGTGAAAATATGCCAGCGACTCTTATTAATAGTTAGCGATATACACGCAATTGAAAACTTAATGCAGTTACATGTTGATAGGAAACATTTGTGGATTTTTGGGACGCTACAAGATCTTGCTTTTACATTTGCATAGATTTCATATTATGGCAATCAACGTTTAAACTTACGTTTCCCATCCATTCCTGACATGCTTCCAAATTTTCATACAAGTTTGACCAGTGAAATAGAATAAGTGCATGAAATTCTTATCAGGACAAACCAGAGAAACTAAAAATAACCCAGATCGTGCGAAAAACTTGTAACGGCAAAATAATGTAAAATGAGCAGATGAGGCTTAAGTATCATAACAAAGCAAGTGGAGATTTGCCATACTGATTGCATAACTACCCACAGCAATGGTAAGTATTTCAAGTGTTTAATAATATTTTGGTCACTTCAACATAAAATGTCGTAACGTGATAGTATTTTACGCGTCGGTATCGTTGGAAAATAAAACGTATCTGAAAGCCAAGTAAAAACGTCTATGTATACTATTTGATATTGGCTTTCATATTAGCAAAAGCGGCTTTACTCAATTACTCGCTATTAAATTCAACATCACGAATGCAACTCCAAAATATGCAATGATAGCGTTGAACCGTCCATCATTGCATGACAAGAATATCTTTTAGAAATACTTGGAATATTTTGAGATGACTTTGTGAAAGCTAATTAAGGGCATATTTGTAATTTTAAGTAAGGCCATCAAGTTTAAATTTCTTTTATAATATCAACTTTGCTTAAACCAGCGCAATCCAGGTTTCACTACATACAAAATGGAAATATTTTTGAATTTGAGAAGGTTTCAAGGGATTTTGTGAATAGTTCAATCTAGTTTAACTTTAAACCATGATTAGGGAAGATTTCGATTTAGGTTTTTAGTTTTACCGTGGCTAGGTCTAATATTCTTGGCAAAATACACTGTTTTCATGTCAGTATTACATACAAAACAAGCAAACATTGAATATTAAATCCTACTTGAGATGTTCAAGCAGGGAGACATTTAATTAAATTTAAATCCAATAAATATATTCTAGACGAACTGGCTGTAGGCACAAATCTGTTTTTCTGGTTTTATACGTGTAGTTTTACTATTTGAATTATACACCTAACAAAATCACCTCAGCTTACAATGGCCAAAGCCCCAGTTTACTTTTTACAATAAAACATGTATTATCATACCCCCGGGAGGATTTCTACAACAAAACATAAACCCGGCTTATAAATAACTAAACCATGGAAGCCGGCTTTAAGTAAGCTTCTGCTGAAAACAAGCTTGGGCTTACATCACTGGAGAATCAAGTCAAGCAACATTTTGCCTTACGTCGATCAACTTAATAAAAAAGCAAAGAAAAAATATCCCAAATAAATAACATTGCTTGGACTTTTTATGATCCATGAAGTGTTTAGTAAATACACTGTCTTGAAACAATAAATAAATCCAGTTACCCAACAACAGCAAATAAATGCTCGACGACTTTATTTGGAATTTTATCATCAATTTTGTTAATCACAAGCAACCTGAAAGGTCACTGAATATACTTATGTGTATCTGTCCAGATTATTTCTCAATGGAAAAAGATGTAGAAATATTTTATGAGCAATACGGATGTAATGGGTTTTAAAGTGTAAATAATATTAAAGCTCTTTATGTTTACAAACTTACATTCTATTTAATATCATATATTAATTATTCTTTAAATTTTGGGATTTTTGAATTATTTCACTTTTATTAATTTTTATTAGAACATTGAATGATATACTTCAATAAATGATATTTCTTTCCATAACGCATAACAAACGCTTATTATATCTTACTATAATGGTCGACTAAAACTTTAGCCATTCAACCTTGTTTTCTAGTTTTCATCATCAAATTCTTTATATCTATTAAGATAAAGAAATCAACAAGATCCGATTTCCCGCGGTAAAAGAAGGGTTGGTTCACTAACCAAATCTTGACAACAAAACTGCCCTCGTTTTATTTCTCAGATTAC
The DNA here is from genome assembly GCA_034693345.1 of Entomobrya multifasciata. Lineage (NCBI taxonomy): Eukaryota > Metazoa > Arthropoda > Collembola > Entomobryomorpha > Entomobryidae > Entomobrya > Entomobrya multifasciata. The sequence continues at coordinate 21,325 of JAQFXM010002612.1, forward strand.
TCACAAAAGGAGTTCGAAAAAGTGTGTATAAACCACTTATCTGATACCATTTTCACGTACTCGGAAACTCCATTTCTTTTATCTATTCATTGCTCCTTCTGTTTCAGCTCATTTTTCAATTCTAGCTCTTTGACCATACCAAGGAATGTGAAGAAATGTACTTATGTTTAAAATGATTGGATATATGATTAATAAATTGCAAGGGAAAAGCGACCGTAGCATTCACTGAGACAGCCATCTAACATGTAATTTGCGTGGCAAGTAAATATGAATGAATGGAAAATCTGGGACACTTTTGAATACGTAAGTATTAGTAGCCAAGACACATACAAAAACTGAAAAACTCTTCCCCAAAAATTATTCTGGAGTTAATAAAATTTCCTACAATGCATGTCCAATTTAATATTTTTACGAAATTCGACAAAGAGGCTTCAGCGTCGGTACAGTAAATCCAATTTGAGGTATCAATAATTTAACAAACGCGTTTCTATAAAGACACATCATTATGCAGTTTATTCGACACAAGAAAATTCTATGTTGCATGTAAAATTGCCTTCAAAATGTTAACCTTGAATCCACTACATGCGTTTCTATAAGCATTTCAACAAAATTCTAAAAAAATACCCATTTTAAAAATATTGTAATCCAATCAATTACTTTTAATGCGGTGTTTGGAATCTACAGAGCATTAATGTCATACGGAATTAAAACGGATGGATTATCGTCATTTCTAGTTGTTGTGCTTCGGATGATCTCTAGAATAAAATTGAGAGAAAGCATCTTCTGGTATATTGAGAGAATATTTACAACAACAATATCATTGAAGTTATATGATTATGCATGTCTGCATGCAACTCAACAGTGTCACATTTTATGAAAATATATGAGTATGCTTGCATAAATTATAAAGTCGGGAACAAATTTGCTTTCACAGATGACAAATATAATGACACCGGTTTAAAAATGGCAGAGATAAATTTGAGGAACATATATGACTTTGTTATAAAAACTCAATACGCAGCAGGCACCATTCTCATTTCAGAATAAATTATATGCCAATGTAACTTGGCGCACATGTGCGTGCTTTCAAAAAGGCAACAAAGAAATATTTAAACCTTGCCATCTCTCGTAAAGTAGTTTTATCGGTTCAATATAAGAGGAAAATATTTCTTTTGGTTTGTTAAAAGGATGGGATATATTTAAGACGATTGGTATTTGCTTTCTAACCAAAATGTGAAATACCTTTCAAGTTTCCTGTGTAATTGATTAATATTCTAACACTTAAAATACTTTTTAGAAAATAAATTTACATGAGATATTGTTTTTATCAGCCAAATCAAATTAATTCAGCAATTTAAGAGGGCGTGAAATGAGCTGACTTAATTTACTTCTACAACGAATACTTTTGTATATTCGTTACATGATATATATTAATATAGAAGATTACTTCAGTTACAATTTTTTGAATGATAAAATATATTTATTAAAAGGAGTAATAGTGAGCCACCTTGAAAATATGTCGCTTAATTTGCATGCCTCATAAAATTCAGTTCTCTGGGATTTCACTTTCTAGTTTAATAAATATTCTGACTCGGTAGAATTTTCAGAAATAAGTTCACTAAAACCACGGTTCTTTCAATTCCAAATTAAATTATACCGAGTTCACAGAAAGGAATGTTGATCAATAAGCTGGTATTTCGCTTTTACCGTTTCAACCTGAATTAACTGATGTAGTCATTCTTATTCCAAAAAGCTACGACTCATTGTAAATGTTTCAGCGATAAGCTTTTGCCCAAATTTCATCTTCCTGAATAAATTATGATACCTGAGATGTACAGATGGATAATTATTTGATGGTTCTGGCTGAATGCGACTTGGCTTTCAACGGCACTCCTTCGCTATTTATGCATCAAAGCCAAAGAAGCACCAATACTGAACGTCTCAACATTAACTCTTCTGGTACGCTAAACAGAATGTGCACAGTAAAATGCACGCTTTCACTTTGATTATGTTTACTTTATTAAAATATAAACAAATACATCGTACCTTTTCTAGCAAAATTGTAATTTTTGAAAAGTATAAGAATAATATGAGAATAATAAATTCCATAGAAGTTGTCTCATTAAAAATCATTTCAATTCTTATTCAGTAAAATGACAAAAGAATTTCTTTCATTTTGTGCTCAGCTTGTTCAATCCAATGCTTGGAGAAAAACAAGCCAGTTTCGTGTGGGAGCCGATAATATGTCAGAAACCCTACTTGGAGTGTTACCTCTTGTCGAAAAACGTTAATCGAAATATACTTGTCGAAAAAAATTATCTTGTCGAAATTCCATTTGGCGAATATGTTTTATTGTCGAAATTCAATTTGGCGAATTCGTTTTAATTTTCAAATTACAGCCATTTTACTAGTCGAAAAATATTAGACGATACTAGACTTGTCGAAATTTATTAGGAGATTTTTTTAGTAGAATGTTATCAAACACAAATTTTCCATTTCATTGTGTAAGCTTAACTTGAATTTATTAAACGTATTAAAAATAGATTCATTT
>JAQFXM010002613.1:0-23857 GCA_034693345.1 Entomobrya multifasciata
AAAAGTGTCGTTCGGGCTTTTGTCTTTCGGTCTTCTGTCGTTCGGCCTTCTAAATTCGGTCTAATGACGGTACACGAGTACAATATGTACGTGTGTAAGTATGCATGTATACATAAGTACTTCGACACGTGAGAAACGTTGGACAGCATAGATACATATTTATATGTATGTTTAATTGCGGACAGCTTTCAGGACTGGGTATGGAAGCATACGTGTTTTACACCCAAGTTACCTTTTTCCTGCAAAACTGAGTTTCACAGTAGAATTTTAATCTCAAAGGTAACAGCCACGTTTTTGTTGCTTTCGATACACAGCTTCGCGCAGCTTTTACTTCACATAAAAACGTAATCCAGAAAATCTAAGCTCACAGAATACCGTGTTTGCATACAAAATATTTATGAGGCCATATCTAGTTGGTGTGCACATGAAGGTACATCCCAGCACGTAGATAATATTTTTTACGTTTATATGTTCAACTCAAAATTTTACGAGTAATTGACCAGCTTTCATACTTCCGTGACGATCAGTTAACAGTTTATTGTTTTTGTCGTTTGTTATATTTTTTGCGGCCGAAGAGTTTAATTTATTTTACACAGGCAGAAATCAGAGAGTTCATGGCACATGTTTTGACTGGTACGTAAAAACATATAATTTTTGGACAAGTTGTTAGCAGCAAAAGACTAAGACAACTAGATCATTAACGTAAAGTACAAAATTAAAAGGTTTACTCCACTTTATTAAACTACAATAAAAATATCAGGGCTTTCAATATTCCAATAAATTAAAATAATAAGGCAATATAGTTTCGTGGGATTTTCAGCTTCTGCTTATATTTAGTTATGATGCACATAATTCAAGGCGATATTTTTGACGACCAAGGTCAAGCAAAGCAAGCTTTTTCTGATTGAATTTTTTAATACCATAACATGTGCAGTCAAATTTCGCCATTCAATATATCAACGTCTATCTTCATACGAAACAACGTGTTTATAAGAAAATTCAAGTGATAGAGTTTGTCTGGTAAATATCTTGTTTGTATGTTGAACTACAGATCGGCACGAAATCATTGTTTATTTTAAAATGCAAGATGAAATAAAAAAGTTTAATCTTAATATCGAATCCTCCATAGTTTTCCATTTTTGTACGAGGCGATTATCTTGAAAAAATAGAGTGCGTGTTAAGGACTCTAGTGTAATAAAGGAAACATAAAGAACTAGCATTCAGTTGCTGATCAAAGCTTTTCATGTGTGCTAACACACGTATTAAAGTTGAACACGTGATATTCGACGTTATTATAGCACCCATTGTTGGATTCCTACGTAATAAACCAGGATTAAGAGCCTCATATTTGAAGTACAAATGTGTTCTTCTATAGCTCTACTTATGTTTTGACATGAACACCTGCAACTTTTATACTAATCTCTTCAAATACATTAATACGCAGCATTCTCCACCAAATTCGATAGTAGAAAATGAGTACCATTGAAATCAGAATGCTATAGGTTCCCGATTCAGCATTAAGAATACATAAATGTAAGCATTTATACTTGACAATGCATTTTCATTGATTATGATTGTAACACAAGTTGGTATTTGGGTAAAAACCACTGCGTCTGACATGGCTACATAGGTTGCCGAAATATGTGCATTGTGTATGCAATTTATACTGAAACACATGCAGTATTTTTTGAAAGCCCGAGCTCATACAACATGTCCTTACTCCAAACTAGTTTTGTATTCAATTCTTTCTGCGCATTTGTATTTTACGCAGTAAAATCGCAGTAAAATCGCACTAAAATCAAATAAGATTGCAGGTAATCCCGAGCCTGAACAACCCACGCCAGGGTGGGAAATCCCAAGCCCAAGAAGTGGCAAGCATAGAAATGAGAAATCGCACGCCCAGACCATTGATATATAAGACTCCTGCTGTATATTCCGTTCTAGGCGTATTCATATGAAAGAATATATATTCCCAAGCGTCCCATTACAAACCAACACTTTCCTCGATGTAAAACCTAACCTAACCTAACTAATTACAACCCAACACTTTCCTCGATGTAAAACCTAACCCAACTTAACCTAAATAATTACAACCCAACACTTTCCTCGAGGTAAAACCTAACCTAACCCAACTAATTGCAACCCAACACTTTCCTCGATGCATAACCGAACAAGTCAATCCAAAAATTTATTACCTGATATGACTGATCAGAACATAAGACTGGCCAATATATATTTTATCTAACTTGTAAGAAACATAAGGGATTAGATTTAAAAAGGTCTAGGCTTGCGATTACTCGGGCGCGGGTTGTTAGGGCTTGCGATTTCCTGCTACCAATAAAACTACATTTACAAAATGTAATGTTTTCAATAAAAGTATATATTGATAGTGCAGTTTAAACATCGTTCAGACTTGATTTTTTAACTCAAACTAAATACAAATCTTCCTGCAATTTAATAATTAAGCGCACTTTAGAATTATGTATTTAATAAACGCATACATACAAACTAGATAGCTGGCCCAATCCTTCTGCTACAATTGATATTTTTAGTGCATATAGGAAAACAAAGATTTATCTGCTTAAGCATAACACCGAGGCAGCTGCTTCATTTACACGGTAGCAGGAATTCGCAAGCCCTAACAACCCGCGCCCTCGATTTCTCGATACACGATTTCTCATTTCTGTGCTTGCCACTTCTTGGGCTTGGGATTTCCCACCCTGGCGTGGGTTGTTCAGGCTCGGGATTACCTGCAATCGTTTTATTGGCATTGGCAATTTCTCTGGGCTCTAATAAGACTTCTTTTAGAAATTATTATGTCAGAATTTAGAATAGTCAAAAAATTGGACTCACTCTGCATTTTGAATTTTTTTAATGGGAAAGTGAGGTATTCGGAAAAAATTGTTACAGTAATACAAAGAAAGATACCACAATTAAATATTATAGGCATCAAATATTAGTTCCATCCTATTTTATATGAATTAATTAGACATTTGTATTTTTTGCTGGAAAACAATCAAAACTTTAAATATCATCATATTCGTTTATTGCAGACTTCAAATACATTGTTATTAGTACAAAAATGCAAGAGATCCATATTAAAAAAAATTTAAAAAAAAGGTCAAATCTATATCTTCACAAAAAAAACAGTTTCTCTTACATATGACACATAATTAATTATGAAATATTAAACAGCAAATTCTTGACTCTATGAAAAAATTAGAGTTTGTAATAGAGATAATTATTTTATTTGTTGACTCTGATATCCTCTTGAGAAGCGAGTATGCTGCAAGTCGCCTCTTTGCCCAAAAGTCACGGGTTTCACATTCAGCAAACATTTTCGAAGCACTGTGCATTCTTCCATATTTCATAACAATTCGAAAATTGTCATTGTATGCCACTCGTATTTGATTCAAGGTGCTAGGTAACACTGGAGCCCATAAACTACTACAATAAATTGTAGAAAAGTATGTCTTATAGAGGTATAACCTAACCTTACTGTCACAGTTGCCAAATCTTGCTTTTGTCAAGTTAGCATTACAATACAGTTCCCTCCTTCTGCGATGAATTTCCTCCCCGTCCCTATTCCTGCAATTAATGGCATACCCCAAATAACGAACAGTAGCTTGCCATTGTATAGTTTTACCACACCGTTTTATGAGAGGCGTTATACTGTCAAACTTATAATCACCAAAGCACTGTAAAACTGATTTTTTCGGGTTAAATTGCAGGTCATGTGTACCACCGTAGTCTTCACAAATTTTTAAAAGTTTCTTAAGCGCACTGATCGATGTCACTAATAATATTATATCATCGGCATAAATCGCATGGTTGACGACACGACTCCCCACATGGCACCCAAGCCCAGTGGCCGACAACAGTTCACTCAAATGGTCCATATAGACAGAGAAAAATACTGGGGAGGCTTGGCCCCCCTGGCGGACAGAATTGAAAACGGGAAAAGGATCTGAGAGGGTTGCCCCCCACCGCACCGAAAATCTTTGCGTCCTAAACCAGAACATGAGAAATCCCACTACGGCTCCAGGAAGTCGTCTGTCACATAATTTCTTGAGGAGAAGATAATGATTTACTTTATCGAAAGCTTTAGAAGCATCCAAATAACAAGCAAATACTGGAGTGTTGTGACGAACATAATGATGAGCAACCTGCTTAACTCAAATTTAAAATGCCACTAGACTTAAATCTAAATACTCTGTTGGTTTTTTGTCGCTTTTACTCAGGTTAAGATTGAATTAAGGTACAACAAGTCGCCTACATATGAGCAGGACTTACAAATATTGACGCTACATTTTTTAAAATAATTAATTATGTTTTAACTTATGTCAACAAAACAAGCTTTTCCTTATTAACAGTGTGTTTAACAATTATAAACTCACTGTAGACTTGTGAAATAAGGATTGATATTTCGTACTCATTGGTGAGCCATCGCCAAGTTGGACCTGGTGTGGAAAGCCTATCGTATGAGAAGTAAGTTGTACCAATGTGGGGTCCATAACCTCTATTTACTTGGAAATGGGAGGTGTTTTTGAGCCCGAGTCAAAACACCTACGTTCATCAATTATAAACTCACCCACTGGGTATGCAACATTTCCCCAGTTTTTAGCCCAATAGACGCTAGGAATTTTACCTATTAACTGTGCATCGTATACCCTGGTTTATTTTCTACAAAATGCGACCAAAAATCTCGAAAGGATCACATAAAAAGTTATGAAGTGATCCAAAAATATTTCCACTTTTAAATGTTTGAGCAGAAAAAGTGAGGTTTTTGGAGTTTAAACTTGTCTATATGTCATACTGCGAATCTAAACATTCTGATTGTAACAATAGTTATAAAGCACACTCATGTACACATTTTGCCGTGGTGTTTGTAGAATTTGGACCAGGTTTTATACCAGTAGAACTTTGGAAATATATTTAGAGAACTGAAAAATAAAAGGCCACATCTATGTTAAGTTTAAATCCCTGGTGGAGACATGGCATACTTGGCGACGGCTCACCAATGAGTAAGAAATATTGATCCTTATTTCACAAGTCTACAGTGAGTTTATAATTGTTGAACACACTGTATTATATATCTTAGCAAGTTTTATTTCGGAATTCGCTGTTACCGTAAGACAGAACGAACCAGTAAGCGGTGGCTGTACAACTTACTTGTTACTAATTACTTCGTCACTTTGCTACACGTAGCTTGGTGGGTTTGTTATCCTTAACAATCTTTCAGTTCATTGTTTTTTGCTTTGACAAATTTTAGACAGATGAGAGACATGTGCTTACTTCTTTATTGGTGTGATTTTAGTATACAAAATAGTAAACAAATTAGTATAGCAATTTTGTATATATATTTAAAGGGATGATTTTATTTTACAAATTTTAATTTTATAATAAATAAATAATCAAAGTAGCAAGTTCAAACATATTTAATACGTAAAGCAACAAGAGTAAACAGAATTACTGAATTCGAATAAATATCTTTTCAAAAATACAACCAATTTTTTTATAGTAAATAATAGCGGGATTTAAAGTGGTACGGATTATAATTTATTCCGAGCTTTCGAAAATATTTAATTTTCTTCTTCAGGGAGAAATATAAATACAACGTTTTTTAAAAATAAAATATTACGAAGCAGGACATTTCATTCAAATTAGAGCATAATTGTGCAAGTGATATAGTAGATATTTTTCTTGGGCGAAATCAGTTCTGAAAATTAGTTAATTAGTTAAATTTATATTACAAATTTAACCTGCGGAATCAAGTGTTTTTGGTAGCAGTTTCATTTTGGAGATGAACAGAAAACACGTTGATACTGGTTTCTGACACCTTCATGTAATCAGTGCATGCACTTGATTACAAATTAAACATACGAACGACCATTTTAAAGAGTCTAAATATAAGCTACAATACTAGCAAATTTTAACTTGAAAATAGACTATTTTTTCTAGTTCCGCATAAAATAGTACAAAACAACTTCCTATCAAATTTTTTAGAAGTTTACGAATAAGAAAGTTTACGAAACAGGCATGGCGTTACAAATGAATAAAGGCTTGCTTAACAAATATTTAGATGTTTTAGATCTGATTTTGTCGAAATGAAACAAGTTTAAATAATTGACGCAAAAGTCGAATTCCATTACAAATATTTATTATGCAATTTTGTTTCAAAGACAATAATAACATAGATAAACAAGCATCGAGGAAATATTTATGTATTCTTCATATTCTAAAACACGGAGTTTACCTGCGTCGTTCATCTCATTGCCTTCAACCAGATTAGACAAACGTAAAATGTACACAACTTATTTGGTATTTCAATAAATTATAACGAACACATAATCATGGTACTCGTTTTATGTGTGTGGTCCTAACAGAACGCAATGTGATGTTCCGCTTGACTGCACAATAACAATAGAGATCAATGCAAAACTCCGCGTAATAGATAGAGTATATGCAAAAGTTGTATCTGGAGAACAATGCTTAAAGTTTATCATAAGCTTGCCGTCGCATGCAGTGAAGATAAATGTCTTTTTAGGGTACCCAACACAGCAAATGATTTAGAACAATTCTCACATTTGTAAGGCCTTTCACCCGTATGAACTCTCACATGATTCACTAATTCAAATTGAGTTGAAAACTGTTTATCACACAAATTACATGCATGATGCCTGATTTTATTGTGAACTCGTTCAATGTGCACCTTCAAATTTGATTGGTAACCAAAAGATCTTGTACATAATTGACAAATATAAGGTTTTAAACCACTGTGTACTCGCATGTGAACAGTTAATTCACTTTTAGTTGCGAATGATTTCCGACAAATCACACAGCTATGGGGCTTAGGTTTGCTGGTTTCATGGATATTTTCATGTGTTTTCAAGTGTCATTTTAAATGAAATGACTTGTTACAAGTATCACATTTGTATGGCTTCTCTCCAGTATGTGCATGAAGGTGGATTTCAGAGAATAAGCTGACCCCAAAAACTGGCGACATAAATTGCACTGAAAAGGCGTTTCTTTTTTATGTGTGTTCAAATGATTTTCTAACTCACGTTTCCAAGAAAATTTCTTTATGCAGTGTGTACATTCAAAGTCTTGGATTCCACTATTAAGCAATTGATGTCGCTTCAAATTACTCCGCACAGTGAAAGACTTTTGACATTCGTTGCATGAAAACGGTTTCTCGTTTTTGTGAGCTCTGGTGTGTGTTCTCAAAGTTGAAATTTCTGTAAATGATTTTTCGCAAAAATTGCAAAAATGCGGTTTCTCGTTACAATGAATCCGATAATGGTTCGGAAGACTTTTGGTGCTGCTAAACACTTTCTCACAAAAAATGCACTCGAAATCACTAGTACTGATCTTGTGATTTCCTCGTGATGATGCAACTGGACCCGAGGATTTATCCAACTTATTATTAAATCTTTTGGCAGACATTTTGACAGGGGCGTACACAGAATTAAACCACCAGGATAAAAAATGATAACAAAACTTAAGAATAATTTGCTTATTTGCGTTATGAAAACTGTTTAAATTAAACTTGAGTTTAACTATTGCATTCGGTGTTACATCAGCACAACTGGGGAATATAAATCAACTTCGTATGAACCAATCCGTAAATTTATTTTCGAGATGTACCATTATTCTGAAAAAATTAAAACTATTTTATCTCTAAGACTGATCGTGCACAAAAACTACAATAAATACAAAAACTCAAAAATTGCAGGCACTAAAAATCTAAAACTGTTAAGTGGCCAGAGATTCAGAAGCAAGTGAACTTGAAAATTTCCGATACACTTTGAGAAACAATTTATCTTCGCGCCGTGATGAAACTTACAACGCATTCCATATATACAACTTGCTCCAGAGTTCTGTTTCACATGTTATTTTGAGTTTTTATAATCTCAATCTCAAATGAATTTTTTGTATCTCTTGTAAGTACTGCATGTATATGCAGCTGTATCTTACAAGCGAACAACAATTATTTCTTTAGTAAGCAGCACAAAGTTAACCTGGGTCTGTACGACATAAGCTCTTCGGAACACCCGTGAAAATATTGTCCGTTGTAAAATCCAAATACATAAATCTATGTTTTCAAACCTTATCACATACACCAAAATACTAACGATTACAACATGTGCAAGTTAAAGCTACTGTGAACGAAATATATTTAACAGCCCAGTCTTTCAAATGTAGACACAATTACACATAACTCTTATGCACTATGCATTTACCAATATTATAAGCTTTCCTGTGAAAATTGAATATATATTTAATGAAAGCTCTTCAAATGGTCAATAGCGTGTACATATTATACGCTTCGTGTTTAAATACATATGCATGTATACATATACAAATGTTCATAAGTTTTTTGTTGTATTGTCAGTGTTCGTCAACATGATTGCAAATGTATATAGTTAGTGACAACCTTTAAAGGCCGGGTAGGAGAGCATAGGTGCTCCAAAACCACATACCCTTCTTCTTGTCGCAAATCTGAGGGTACACGTTTAATTCGAAAGGTGTAAGCCTCTCTTTAATTTATGCAAAGTACAGCTACAGCTAATTAAATATGAGTATTAAATATGAATTCCAAATGTAATCGAGGAGATCTGAACACATAGAGTGTAAAATTGCTATGAAGTAACTTTCACACAGTTTTTATTATAAATATGTTCCAATACTGTATTCTACAAAGAATCTTATTACAAGTTTAGTTTTAAATTTACGCATTTATGTAAATTTCAGCTTATACATTATTTTCTCATAATTAACAGCACAAAAGTCAATCAAAACTAATTAACTTTTTAATAAGCAAGGAGTGTATACGTTTCATTTCGTAGAATTAATTATGAAGCTAAAATAAGTACCGAAACTTTTGGGTGACATAAAGGTGTTCTAAATTGAACAATTCCAACAAAAATTATTCTAATTGAAATGTTCTAAAATCGAAATATTCTAAACGCGAATTATTCTAAAAATAAGTTATTCTAAAAATAAGTGAAATAGTCTAAACGAGAATTATTCTAAAAAATAAAATCTAAAATAGTAAATTACTCTAACCCCGGATATGGTTACGCATTTTGTTTAAAGTTTTGTGTCATGGACAGAAAGGAGGCTAGGTTTGCTTGGTTAAGTTTAATACTTTTTATTTTACAAATGCCGACTTCAAAGAAGTTATAAATTATCCGGTTCTCAATTTAAATATAATCATAAACCTGACATATTTTGAACTTTTACAAAAAAAATACAAACTAGATTTACATATCACCTAAAAAGTTGTAATTTCTTCAAATAAATATTTTTTTTAAAATAGAACTTTTAATTTTAGAATATTTAATTGTTTTTTTTAGAAGTTACCTTTTAGAATATTTCTCGTTTAGACTATTTCACTTATTGTTTTAGAACAACTGTTTTAGAACTTTTATATTTAGAATAATTCTCACTTAGACTATTTTAATTAGAACTTCTTTACTAGACCCAAAAACAACACGACTTATTTTCGGTGTGAGAGAAGGAAAAGTGGGTATAAAGCTACTGTTGCTGTTAAAGATTTTAATTTAAAAACTGCTGAATATTCTATTTATCATGTGGTACAAGATGACCACACCAACCATATTCCAAATCTATATCGCTTGTTAAAACACAAAGCTAATTTGAGAGTTAGAGAACTAGTGGCTGAAAAAATTTTGAGAGAGAAAATATGAAACCTTGACAGGGTATAATACAATGCTTTCAACGAAAGAATTTTTGTCCTCAGTAACTAATTGCCTATTTACACATTATGATAACATAATGTATAACATATGTTTTTATGTAAGTTGATGAATAAAGTTGTTGATCTAATGACGTAGGTTGGTCTAAATGATGTTGCTTATTTGGAGGTTGGTCTTTTGTCGTGTTGATCAAAAAAGTTGGTATTTTGACGGCACACGGTTTGTCCAGTAGTATTCCTACATATGTATATAATATGTTATTTTATGCTGAAACGTTTTAATAAAATTTGATCAATTTCAAGGTTTTCCTTACCAAGTTATCCCAAGCACACGATGTCGGGATAGAGCTTGATAGTTTTGTACACAATGGCAATACTTATTATGAAACAACTTTTCTTTCACCTCGAAAATACTGTGCAAATTTTGTGGCCAGCATTAAAATCCGCTTTATGAATTTCTTTGTATGGATGTTTAGTGATTTTTATTTTTTCAATTACGGGTCATTCCAGAAAGTAAAATAGTGTTGTAGGTATTTTTATAATAAATCTTTCAAAAGGTAATGAAGCAACTATTTATGAATGCTTTTTTGTCTACAAAGTCGATTTACCACCAAAACAAAATTATTTGAGACCCGTCCAATAGCTCGGTCATAACTACGTTGAAATGCTTATGCGGCCAAAATCGCTTATACTTTCAATCGTATCGTTTTCTGTACCGTAAAAACTAAACAAAAAGCACATTTCAAACTTATAACATTGAAGTAAAAACAAGCTAAACGTTCAATTTAAATATTTAGGTGTTAATTTACAGCAGTAAACCCTACAACACAAAACTTTTACTGAGCGTACCAGAAAAGTTGAGTGAGTATCCATTGTTACCATAACTTCCATATATATATCATGAGTAAGTTATTTTTCATTTACAATTCAACTTGTACTATATATGTTATCATGAGTATTTTGGGTTATATATTTTTATGCATTATTGTCCTAAATTTCTATAGTTTTGGAGTGTCTAAAATTTCGTGGCCACTTGGAAGTGAACCATCAGAAAATTAGTGCTGCTCCATTACAGTCTAATGAAAAATTAGGTAAGATATTTATTACTTACTATGAATAAAAGAACAGAGCACACACTTTTCACTATCCTCTCTGGCCTAGTAGTAAGTAGTATGGTTATAAATGAAGCCCACGGACGCATCAGGGAACCATCCGTTACAATTAAGGCACGACCTTTCTGACAGTGCCATATAACCATAAACAAAAGATATTAGAATAAAAACTATATGATATGAAGCCAATGGTGCACAAAATTGGACAAAGCATTCTTGAATACGCTTTTAGGTAAATATTTAAGTGTCAAATACTTGTTTTGCGTAAGTAAAAGCATGGAAATTTGTCCAAGATCACTACTGGTATATCTCTTCAACCATTTAAATGCATGAATTTTTAAATGAATGCTTCACTTCGTTTTATGTTATTTTGCTAAAAATATTAATATATACGAGGATTATAATATTTGATTTAGTTCTTGAAAATATATTACTTTTTCTGCTAACATCTTGGTTTTATGACAAAAGCGAAAAGAAAAGGAAATACCTTTTTAGTCATTCTTTCTTTCACACCTTTCTTTTTCTTTCACTTGGTAGAATGCAATTGCTACAAGGTTTCACATTTTAACATTGTCTGGCTAAAACGTATTTCTAGCATGGTATAATCAGTATTTTTGCTAATTTCGGAAGAGTTTCACAGCCAAAACCATAGCTCAGGACCACCACAGCAGTCAGTCGTCGTTTTCCTTTCTTTGCGTAAGGATCATTCTCTTGCTTCTTCTCCAAATTAGATTTTTAAACGTAAAAATCGGACTTGAGAATTTTTCAGGTTCTGTGTGTTTTTGCAAGATAAGAAAACATGTTCTCTCAACAAAATTGTTCATTTATATCGAGGGTTTACTCATCTCACTGAATTTACAATGTTCTTCTTATTTTTTCTGGCGCTGAACTCTAGCATCGTCATCAAGCTATTGCTGCACCTCAATAGTGATGTCATGATCAACTTGAGAAACAACTTTTATTGATGTATTAAGGAAATAAGAATAAAATATAGATAACTTGCACGTCCAGTTTGTTATTCAATTGAAAGCACAAAAACAAATTGCTATTGTGCACTGATAGTTTATGATACAATATACAAGTATTGTGTTTCCAAACTTTGTCATTTATTCTCTTTGTGAAAGTTGGTGTGTTCTCGTCGGACAAGTTTGGTCTGAAAGCTTTCACCAAAAAATATGAGTTTTTCGTTTCATTGCCAAACTTTGCTTTTTCATCATATCATCAATCAAATGAAACAAGGATGGTACAAGCAGCTTTATCAGTTCGACATACGATTTTTTTATAAATCGGATGGCTAATTTTCGACGCAACATCGAATTTCAAATTGTGTTTTCAAACATCTGTGAAGGTTTTTTTCTACAGTTTGAATGAGATGAAAACCAAAGGTTTAGCACTAAAAAAGTGCTTATGCTTTTATTCCAACCATTTGCTTAGATGGTTTCAGAAGATAACATTGACGCTTAATCTATTTTAGTTTTCCGAATAAACGATTCTCATATTTATAGCATTTCCAAACTAGCACTTTTCCGTCGTCATTACTTCTGCTCGCTTTCCAGGAAAAGTATATGTCAGTGAGAAAGACAGCAGTACTGGAGCCTCTCTGTATCATGAACAGCTAAAAGTTGATCCTACGGTACAAAAACTTTGTGCACGAACCAGAATTGAGTTAGTTGCTCAGCGTCTCTCGACCAGGAAGCACGCATCATTTTACTCAACTTTTGTGCGAATTTGAAGTTAAATCATAGAAAAGTGAAAGTGTACTTGTACTTGAATAAGATCATGTGTATGTTTTAGTGTTGGAATGCTGTTTTGTTTGCAGTGCACACAGTTTTTCCATCTCACCACATCTTATCATCTCTTTTCATCAGATATCAAGTTTGCTTGGTATCTGTCTGAAATTCACATGAATGCTGAGCAAGTGTTTGAGTGCACTTGTGTGTGATTGACGAATGAAACCTGCCTACGAAGGAAAAATCTGCTGAATTTAAATTATCGATACGATATAAAATGGTGGGTATGACGAAATTAACTTCATTTATCTTAAAATATCAAAGTAGATTTGCTTAATTTTAGTGTAAAACATGTTCAAGTTATGGGAAACTGTGCAAATGAACGAAAACTACATTATTTTTAACCCATCTCTTAAATTACCCAAAATGCAAGGAAATATAAAAATTTAACACAAATCTAGCAAATATTTGAAGAAATATGAAAACTTCGACTACACTTTTCAATAAAATACAGTTAGAATGAAAAAAAGAACATACAATGTGCAGTTCTATCAGGCATTTCAGATGTGAAAGTTTAATTTCGTGTATTCTTTTCCAGCATTAGTTTTTGTGTATTTCTAAACCTTACGTTTTGTACTGATTTAACTGCAATATCGATACAGTTATTTTGTTAACTCTTTTTATTCGATTAGTTAATTGTAAAAATAAAGTAAACGTGAAAGCCGTGTTTGAAATCGGTCAGATTTTCTGCATGTTTTGATAATACTTAACATCTCCTTTGATTTTCATTTAAATTAGTTAGCAGTCGAGTCATTAAAGTTAAAATTGTGCTTCAACATATAAGTCAAGTGGAACCTTTGGCCTTCCAATAGCTGTTTTGTTTGAATAGCACACCTTTTGGTTCAGTTCGGTCTGAACTTTATCAGATTTAAAGTGAATTTTATGCTTAAATTTCAAACAAGTACCAATTTGTTATTTTGTAAAAGCTGTTTTGAAAGGATTAATGTACATGTTCTCCAGTAAACATTTAGAGACAGTGAAAAATGTATGAAAACATGCTTTTGAAAGATGGCTAAAAACTTCAACTCCGAACCTAAAAGCAACTAAAATGTTAACGAAACCTACCGGTATGGCAATTAACGTACAAACTATATACGAGATTACGGAAAAGAAGGAAGGATATTTTGACGTTTTCGAGAAACAATTAGAACACCTTGGCAAAGGGTAATACTACATTCATTTTTTGATAATATCGTTATTTTAAAATTTTACTTGTTCTGGTTTTCAAATATTTCCTTTTTAAATAGTACAACATGGCTATCAATAATCCTTGGACAAGTTATGTCAGTTTTACTCTGCATCTCTGCTTTCACTACCGTAGATCTCGTGGAAACGTACAAAGTTCAAATACCAAATGCTCAAAACTTCGCATCTTATATAATCCTCGCTGCAGTTTTCACCACAATTTTAGCATGTCGACTGGGTGAGCGAAACCTGTTTCTTGTACTGCGAACACGTGGTTGGAAATATATGCTAGTTGCTCTAATTGATGCTGAATCCAAGTACCTTGTGAATAAATCCTTTCAGTTAACTAGTTTAACCAGTGTTCAGCTTTTGGACTGTTTTTCCATACCAACTGTGCTAAGCCTTTCGTGGCTCGTGTTGAAAATTCGTTTCCGAGTGCCCCATATTTTTGGAGTGTCGATTTGTATGCTTGGTGTATCGTGTCTCGTGTGGGCGGATATTGAAGAAGGAATGATCTTACCAAATGGCTCAATTAGAGATAGATTTATAGGAGATATGTTGTGTTTGGCTGGAGCGTTTCTCATGGGAATATCCAACATTGGTCAAGAACTGGCTGTTAAGACTTTCGACGCTGTGGAGTTTTTGGGAATGATTGGGCTTTTTGGTAGTTTTGTTAGCGGAGCTCAAACGTAAGTTTAAATGAAAATCTTTAATCCATTTACTCCTTTACCTAAGCCATGTGTTTATTTATTAGGGTGTTTATTAGGCTTTTTCTAGAATTTGGGTCGGTTGCTGAATTGAAATGGTCCGACGCCCTTAACACCGAACCACTTGCTCTTCTCGTAATCTACGCTGTATCTCAAGTGTCATTCTACGTGTTATCCACGGTAGTGGTAAAGTGGTCCAGTGCAACGCTCCTAAACTTGTCTCTACTTTCAGCAGACTTTTATACTCTCATAGTTGCTGTGTACTTTCTTCGTGTGAGATTCCATGCGTTATACTTCCTGTCATATGCCCTTGTAATGTTTGGAGTGATAACTTTCTCCATCAAACCTACTATTCTGGGATCACACATATATAAGTCTCTCACTCGAGAGATCACTACAACTCTGGATTTTGAGCTTATGTCTTCCAGCCCATCCGCGAATGAATTTGCCAACGCACAAAACCAAATAAGCTGTTATTATGATAATCATGATGAAATACACGTGGGCGGAGAAGGGATGCTTCTTTACACCAAACCGCGCCAAGAGCCCAACAAAAATAACGGTCGAAGTCCAATGCTTTCAAATGAAAGTTGTGATGTGGTTCTTCAAACTACAAGTAATTTAGGAAAAGGCGGGTGTAATGGAACGCTGAGACGTCAGGTGGGTATTGCAGTTCTATATATTGCATTTCACAGTTTATCAAATAATTAATGTTTTGTATACATTTAAACAGGGTGTTAAAGGAATAACGGATTCGATTGCCGAAGAAGATGACTGTTAAATTATATATGAATATAACTGTGCCAAATGACTTTATACGGAAATAAATTAGCATAGTAATATGCTGTATTAAAATTTAATTGACATTTTGACATTTAATTATTGATTAACGGTCTTCAATTATTTGGTAAACAATATGTACATGTGTAAAACACAAAATATGATACAATTATAGTAATACCTTGTCAGAGCAGTACTTTTTAAATAAACAGTGTTGCATTAAATTCAAAAAAGTTAAAACCAGCAAGTTCTTCTGAAATTTGATTATTTGTAATTCCAATGATATCAACGTTTCAAATTTCGTCTGCTCTTTCATTTTTGTTACAAACTACAAGTATATATTAAGTATAAAATATCATCTTTATGTTTCATTCCTTATCCTTGAGACCGGCTTATCAACATTTACTCTTTTTGGTAGTATTTCATCTAGGAATGTTGTGAAACATTTGTAGTCTTGCCACGTTTGTCCATGGCAGATAATGCTTTCTAGAGCAGAAGAACCTAGAATGTTTCCTAATTGTACCGTTGCTTTGATGTTCAGCCAAAGAAAAAAGTTTCGATGTTTGTGTTTATTTCTTATTTACTGCTAGAAAGTGAATCCTTAAGAGCACCACTTCATATTGAAAATATTTGGATCGTTACAAATATGTTGTGAAACATTAAGTAGTATATTTTTAGTTCTTATTACATGATTATAAAGCCATTGCAAGCAAGTTCACAAACTTTTTTTCAACCAATAAATAAAACCAACTGAGAAAAACAGTTCTAAGGTAAAGTTTGTGTCCGTTTTTATCTCAATAATTTAAAAGAACACGTTGTTTTAGCTTTATTGCTAGTTACATTGGTATAACTGGAAACAAGACAAAACTGCAAAAGCTGAATCATTATAAAATAAAATGCTCCCAGGAGACCTTAAAGTGTCCTTGAGTTTCTTACAATTTCATTTCTGAAATATTTGATACGACGTGTTACTCCAAAATTTTGTTAAATGAAATAATACGAATACGAGAACGATACTGAGAAAGCATGGTAAAGTATGAACTATTTTTCATTAAATTCAATATGTCATGTGAACAAAGGCGAAAAATATTTGAGTAGAAATATTTGGCACATTCGAAAATATAAAAGTGCAATATAAGTGGAATGTTTCTTCGCTAGCATTCTCAAGATAAAAAATTTTCACTAGAGTACTTGAGCTTTAGCTTTTTGATGTCTGAATTCTTGTCTTTCAGGAAATATTTTAATGGAAATATTTGTTCGCATAGATAGAGTTCCTTTTCGTTTGCTGCACGTCAGAAAATCTAAGCTGAAAATTATTTTCTAGGGGTCTAAGTGTTCCAATGGATCTTTGAGCCTAAATTATTGCCAAACTAAGCCAATTCTGGCATTTAAACTGATTATCAAGTACTGTATTGTCATAGAAATATGAGGGCTGTATAACGTAGTTTTAAGAACAGAGATGTTTAGTGTACTTTTTTATCGTAACTAGAAAAAATTCTTGTGTTACTCGTCCAAAAGTCATCCTCACTGTTACTCGTTTAACATCATATGATATTTTGTCAAAAACAATATTTCATGTCGGTTTAGTGACAATCATGAGTTCTCGTCTTTGTCTTCCCATTAAATGTTATTAGGCATTGTTAAACGGATATAGTATTTCAGCTGCTCTGGATAACCAACTATTTGTCAGATTCCAAAAATCATAAAATGTCTTGCACGCAACTTTATGATTTTTTTGTAAGTAAATAGTCAATAGAATTCAACGAGCGTTTAGGATAATAACGTTTTATTATTAATTTCCCTACTTTTCGACTTGATCTCAAGTCCACCTCAGGGGATATATTTTAACGTAAAATAAAAATTGTTGGTAAACATTTTGTATCAAAACTTTGTGTACATTGGTTATAAGTTAATTGACTTTATGATTTTTGTGTGAAACGAACAGGAAATAGCTGATAGGATAATACTTTTTATGGTAGTTGTCCAGTTTTACTTCAAAACTCCATGTTTTAAAGATGACCAATCTAATACGAACCCGGAAATGGACACATATTTGATTTAGTATTCATCGCAAAACTTGTGCTTTCCTTCAAATACCCTATGATAACATGAATATTTTCCCTTTAATATTTGTTGCAATAGAACTACATATCCAACAAAAATGAATATACGTACTCACTGTGCAAAAATATATTCTGCAAGATAAAAAGGTACCGGCGTAAAAAAAACTTTTTAAAAACATTGACTATGATATGTAATTTTCTTAACAAGTTACACATTCATACATCAGCGCTCGTGTCCAGCATGCCAAGTGTCTTAAAGAATGGTAGATTTCATTGTGGAAAGATTTCAACTTATAAGTACATTTTTAGCGTAAGTTTAGTTTTTGTAATTGCGTTAATATGGAAACTGAACCAACAAAAATTATAACTCTAGAAAACATTTCGTTTATCACTGCTTCAAATACTGTTAGTACTAAAATCATGCGTCACTTTGATTTTTTTCCACACCAATACGAAATAATCGCTACGGTTTCCTAAACTACAGCTAAAAAGAGGAAAAAATAACTCGTAGAAAACTATAATAGGGTTATTGTATTTTTATATGATAGCCGTCAGACTTATAATTTTGTTAGGGATTGTTGTTATTAATTACTGTTTAGGAAGGTTTGCATATTGAAAACTATTATGACTTAATTACGTTAATTAACCAAATACTTATGAATCGATGAAGAACAATGGATAGTAGACACTTGCAAACTACTTATGCAGTAGTTATAGTGGATCCTAGTTTGCATTTCTAAAATGAGACCAGCTTCTAGTGCTCTTACTCTCAGTCATTTGAACGTTTATTTGGTGGAATACAGTTGAAATAGGAAACGAAGCGTGAAATTTATGATCCCTACAGACAAATCTGCAGTTCGAACGGAATGGAAGCACTCAAATGATCTCATTACATCTACCAAAACCGAGAGAGGAAAGCTTTTATTTTCCGAGTGCAGAGAGCCAGTTCAAACTTTCGATAAATTGTACACAATCTCGAATAGAAATCAACTTCAATTTAAACTACAAGCATCGACGTAAAACAGGAAACAAACACTTTGAATGATAAGGGCATTTTTGTGTCTTTATTTGCAAATGAGTAAAATTATGTTTACATCGGCTCAACTTATGTAAAAAAAATGTTGCTATGTTTATATCGCTCATTCAATGCATATAAAATATTTTATTTCAATTTTTCAAGTTCAATTGTTTGCATTCAGTTGTAAGACTAGACATATGATTGCTAAAATGACAAGTTTTTAATCGATAAAGGAACAACCTTCCAAATATATTGAAGCAAACAAAATACAGCACCAGCCGTAGTGAATAACGATGATAAGTAAAATTGTGTATTTTAAATTTTATACTTATATTTTTGTATTACAAATTCTTTCTGAAGTTAAAATATTTGTGGTCATTTTTGTAATACCTGTTTGTTAATTTTGTAAACTTGGAACCCTCTCATCAAGTAATGATAAACACATGGCATTTCATTTTTCTCCAATTCGGTACAGAAGTAGTACAAAAGGTGAGTTTTCAGTACTACGATAAAACTTAATGGATGACCTGGTAGTATATATGTTTTCCAAGATTTTGCTGCAAATGCAAGAAATAAAAACGGGAAATTTCGTACCGCTCAATGACCATTTCGCTTGTTGAGCTGTTCAAATGGAATTCATTTTAATGCTTTACATGCTAGTGCTAAAACTGCTACCTTGCCTGAGGAGGAAAAACGTCAACTTGAGGGCAGAAACTTCATCCGCAAGATGAATCGTGTGGAACTTTAAATGATATCATGAGTCTAAAACAAAAATTGCACGGCTAAGCGTTTTTCATGTGCCCGTAATTTTTTTATTGATCTTGCAAGTATGAATTAATAGATCTATTTATTTCCGACGAAAAGTATATCGTGAACAGACCAAAAAGGCTCAGGTAAGCTTAAAGTGAAGAAATGGAACTTTGAAAAAACCCACTTGTCAAATTCCGAAGAAATCCAAAATCTGTAGTTTTTTTACAGAATTTGAAATAGTTTCCATTAAAATTAACGAAAACATAGTTTATATATAACGTACTCTATTCATGTCCATGGAAATTTCTATTTACGTCTACGTTACTTTAGGACAATGATCCTTTTTGTTTTGAGTTTCAGAAAGACTTTGTAATTACTTTCTTACTTATTTAGTTAGACTGTCAGGTCAATTCCTCGATCGACCGTACCTTTTTTAAGTTCATTTATGGCCAATGAGTAGACAAGCAGTAGGGATCTTCCCGTCTCACTTTTTTGTGCATTAAAATCTACTAAACTGGAATTGAAACACATCACAAGAAGCAAAAACATAAAATTAAGTTGTTCGGATGAGAGCACAGAATTAAATAAGCATTTAGTCAGATTAATTTAGAGTGAAAGTTGGGAAACAGTATACTTCACTAATTAAAAAAGTTTAATTATGTTGAAAGGGCGTACAAGATTAAAGCTATTACGATATTTAAAGTGTTTCTGTACATTAAATGAAAATGTTTTTGAGAAGAAAATTTTCACCTAGATTTAGATTTCTCCTGTTCCGAAAACTTTGCACTTAAAATACAACCTACTTGTTCTTGATCAAGTGATTATACAATAGCTTATGCTTTGTTGTAAAACATCAATAGAAATACAGATACACGATGACGTCGACATGTAATAGCCTGATAAATGGAATATTTTCAAGTGTTTTATGCGTAAGCTCATTTGTTACTCAAAAATCAATCTTACTTATCCGCTTTTCTATACTTAAATTTTCACGGAGTACCTTGCATGTAAAATTGTTTACAAGTATGCGTAATTCATGACGATTTGTACAAAAAATATTTTATTATCTTTTCTAGTTAATTTTAATACCACGAAAGTGAAAGTCTTAGGAAACTATAAAGTAACCAAGAAATAATACGTCTTTAGGTTTTATGCTCTTTAGAACGCTTTCTCACGAGCAACTATACGGGATTTATTTTAGAGTATTCTTGAATTTGTAATCAGAATAGCATCAAGTATGTGGTTGGGTTAAAGTAGAAATGCTTTTGGGAAAACTCTATGAATACAAAATGAGGTTTACAGAAAACTCATCAAGTTTTGATCTTGTGTGTGCAAATTTGCCGGATATAAAATGTCCAGGTCTTAAGTCCTATTCTATTCTCTAGGTTTCTGTGTATACGTTGTAGGTGAAACCAGATATCTGAATACTTACATTTTTGGTTTAGCTTACTCAAATTGACTGCGACTCTTGCAATACAAAACGAGACTCCACAAAGTAAATATTTACGGTATGGTGATATAAAGATACCTTTTCCCAAATGAGACTGGCTAATATAACGGCAGAGAAGCTCAAAAGAACAAGCTTGAGTGAAGGATCGATACTGAACCAGACAGCGTAGAAATGGAAATGGCGTATCCAAATATTTGAAGTTTGATAGTTTAACACTCAACTGCGCTTACCAGTAGTCACTTGAACGTTACGTTAGGGAGATAGTGTTTAAATAGGAAACTAAGCGTAAAGTTTTTGATTGCCACATACATTTCTGTAGGCCAAAGTAAATATAGTCATTGGAAGAGCAGATATCATAATTTTTTACCAAGATTGAATGGAGTGGTCTATGTTTTTTAATCCACCGACCAAATATTTATGTGTGCAAAATTATGACCAATATAATAGTACCTTTTATTATTTTAGATTTCGTTCATTTAGTAGGTATACGTCCAAAATATTTATAGGGGTAATTAAAGCTGATTTTATGTCATGACGTTTTGATCAACGTCGGTTATCATATATTGTAACTGTTGGTTTGTTTCTGTTTGTACGAGGAGTATGTACATCACCAAATGCTGATGTACATACTCCTTACATAAATGAATCGTTCCCAACAATCAAGTTTATATTTTTAGCGACGTTCGTGTTACAAATTTCTGAGAAAACTGGAAAACCCTATAATGTGTAGATAAAAAGCTTTTTTACTTTCGTTCAGTTACAATCTTGAAATGTTCTTCTAGAAAAAAAGTAAAAGTAAAAGAAACATCTGCAACTATTCCCTAGACTCATTTTTACTCTGTGTCTGTTTCCGTTTCAAATCTTACAGAAGCCTAAGAAACTCTAAATCTTCAAACTGTCAGGCAGATTTATTTCCAACTTTTCAGACAAAACAAAGTTGTTTATCCGTATACAAAATTTTGGCATCTTACATGGTTTCCACACAGCTGGTGCATTCTAAAATTCATGCTTTACTTAAGGATTTTATTATTCAAATTATCGATTGTACACATTGATTTACTGGCTTTGTAGTCAGTTTCATTGTTCAAACACTTATCCCTTGAGATACAAAAGACGTTCACATATATGAACTTTGTTACAACTCGAATTCCCGTCGTCAAATCCTTTCTAAAACATCAGCTGTGTAAACGAAACTTCGACGAACTTGCATTTCTTATCTACCTAAGTATCTTCGCTTTCATCCATAATGTAAACATAAAGAGAATACAAATTTGCTATAAAAATATTCAAATTACGTATGTTGTACATGCATGAATATTTTAAGCGATTCACATTTTTTATAGACGTTTGAAATCAGTTCCAAATTTTAAATGGTCCCTGTTTTATAATAAGTCATTTAACGTTTCAAATGCAAACTTTCTGATGACGAAACATTAATACTAGCAAACATCACATTTTGTCGACAAAATCCCCAATTTTTTAACTAAACAAAATGAATATTTCTCAAGTAAATATTATCACTTTATACTCTGTCGCTTAGTTTACCTAAACCATGTGAAAAGAATCAGCAATAAAAGGTGAGTTTTTAGCAATCTCATTAAAGTTAATTTGCGGTGCGGTATAGTGCTGGAAGTACCACCACATTCATGTTTCTTTTTAAAGGCGTCGCTTCAAATGTTTAGTCATAAAGGTTGTAATCTTTTATCGTTTACTGACCGTTTCAACTTTTTGTATTAGTACATTGGAGACTTCAGTCTGTGCCTGTGTGTAAAACGTACTTCGTTCATAGCGGATCGGTGTTCGTATTTTCGTACAAGAATCCCATTTCGTACTATGATTACAGCGAAAATTTTCAGACATTGCTTCCAATATACAACATTGTTTTTTTACTTCGAGTAAAGCAGTGAAGAAAAAATTATCGCAAAATTGTTTAAGCTACATCAAAATATTTTAGTCAATTTTAGCAGAGTGCTTTCAAAACACTAGTATACAGAGTGAAATAGCATGGTTCAGTTCTATTATGTAAATTCTCATCAATAACCAATCAATAGTTTCGAAGCAAATGAGAAAATGAAAGCCCCGATTTGTAAACAAATTTATATTATTCGTATGCCCGGTGCATGGATGTGTAACACGTGAAGCTTAAGGAGTTAAGCTCAAAATGATTGGACTTTTTTAGACTCGTTGAAAATCAAGGTCAGTTCTGGTAGACATGTCCTGCACAAAATGCTTTGTAGAAAGAGCAAGACAAGCATAATCATGGTGCTGTCGTAAAATCCACAGTTTTACGAGTTTGTTGCTTTTTGCTTTCTCTTTTAGGATAGGAGCAATTTCGTTAGATAATAAATCAGGCAGACAAAGAATAAAGATATCTAATAATTTTGTTCTTGTCCTGGTTTTTGCTCGTTTTTGCTTGAAAAAGAGTTTTACTGCTTGAAATCTTTATGACGACTCCTTTCCTGAATGTTTCCTTTCATTTTTCGTAGCCCACCAGACCATACAAACCGTATCGCCTCACACGATTATATTGACTAAAAGTACAGTACGATTTACTTATATTACGGCTGGTAAATATTTTGTACTGAAATTTAAAAACCCAGCCGTAATAAAATAGCTTTGAAGCATGTGATAAAATACGATTGATGGACACATTTTACAGGTTTTTTCGAAGAAAATACACAGCCTTAAATTTATTTTAAGAAAACTGAAATTGTACTTAAAAACTGTATACTTGTACAAACTTATTTTGCTATTGATAGGTCAGCTAATTGACTTGCAATTAGTATTTACATTTTTAAGCAGAGTTGGTTGTCAATAAGCCGATAAAATTGAAGTGAAGAAACATACATCATTAACACATTAATTTTACTTCTCTGCAGTAATTACATTGACGTAGACACATTACACTCTGGTGGAAATACCGTTAGCATTTTTACACCATGTGATCTCTTTTAGACTAAAATGAAAACTTAAATTCCAAAAATATTGATACCATAATTGCTTCTCAGTATTTTCAAGGCTTAAACGACAATTTGGCTTGGTAAAATAAGCATACGCTGGTCAATATCAGCTATAAAACCACGGTCACAGTAAAATGGCAAGCTGGTTTTTGGGAAAACGTTCTACTTTCAGTATTCCTTGGGAGAACATCTAAAATGAAGCCAACAACAGTTCTACTGATTTGTGGAGTTTTGCTAGTATTCTTTCTTAATGTTCCATGTCAAGGAGATGGTGGTGGCGAAGGAAGTAAGGGTTCCTCGATTCTGGATGGTCATATTATA
>JAQFXM010002614.1:0-23856 GCA_034693345.1 Entomobrya multifasciata
TGGGGAATCGTTTGGGCAGCATGAAGTTGTCTAGTAAATATGGCAAGGTGCGGACTGCACTTGTCAGGGTGAAGAATGGGGAAATCCTGCGGCCTATTCAATGGCTATTCCTAATGGAGACTGTTCTTTCTAATGCCGAAGGAGACAGCAGTGAAGAAATTGCGAATGGAGCTCTGGAAGCAGCGAAGGCCATGGAGGAAACTTTGGGGGAATCATGGGAGGCAGTCCTAACATCTCGAGCTGGGAGAAAGCTTTGGAAGCCTGAAAGGCTCTTTTTATATTTATTTTATGATATTTATATGAATTTTGTATGAAATATTGTAGGATTATTTGATGTAATGTATGTATTTCTCTTTGTTATGTTGTATTTCCTCCACTTTCTCCGGAAATACAAGATGGGAGTGTGAGAAATGGAGGGAATATTTTTTCTTTTGCGTGCGTGTAGCACTTCTTTTATTTTAGGCGGTGTGCCTGTTTTTTCTTGCATGCTTGCAAGCAAGTCAGAATGTGAGCTGCGTCTCACCGATTCTCTGTCACTTGCTTCTTGCACTTGCCTCGTGTGGAGCAAAGTAATTTTGTGTGATTGAACTGTGTGCTTTATGGAAATAAAGACTTAGATTTAAGTTTAATTATTTATTGTTGAGGTGTCTTCCGGTTTATTTTTTGCTGGTGTAACAGCGTTCATCCTGTGATTCGAATGCGAATCTTCTGATATTTAGTGTGTAATTTTTAGTGTTTTTGGAATAGTTTGGCACATCTCTCATCTCCTCCACATTTCATCATCCGAGCGATAGGTAGACAGAGGAGACATTGTGACCACCCTTTTCCATTTCCAACAAACTTGTTCCTTTCCAAACAAGTTGTGCAGTGTTTTTTGGCCGCTTTATATAGTACTATGCAAGATATTTTTTGGTAGTCACTTGTTTAGTACATAGCCCACGTTGGTCTGAACTGAACAGAAAAGTTGTTCTCTATAAATATTCCACATGTAACGTCACGTAGAGTATTGAACCGTATTTCTTTATGATGATATTTCTTATCTTTTATTAATATAGTATAGATGAAAGAACCAATCTTTATAATTCCAAGCTTATTAGGGAATGTGAATCATTTGTGTTTATTTGGCACTTGTAATTTTGAACAGAAAATGATTGTTGCATAAGAATACATTTTTAATACGAGTCAAACACAAAATCAACATCTTCGTCCTCGTCTTCCTCTTCATCCTCCTCTTCCTCGTCTTTGTTTCTTCTTCCATGTCTGTGCTTATGATGCCTATGTTTATGGCGATGTCGGCGTTTCTTTTCCCCTTCTTCTGATTCCGGTTCCGCAGCCACAGCTTTCGACTTGACAATACGCTGACCAAACCGAACAAATGGTCCGTTGTATAACCTGTCCATCACTTGACGCAAACTTGCAAATCGCAGTTTTCTTGTAGCCATTCGTCTCTTCTTTAAGTCAAGTTTATCCATAGTTGCTTCATCCTCTTCGTACTCTTTTATTTCACGTATGCAATTTTCAAATTCAACGTCCTCCTCTTCATTATACTTTTCCAGCTCTGTTTCCGTTATGTTGAGACGTTCTTTTAAAAAATCGACCAAACGCGTACTCAGTGAAGTGACCCCCGGAAGTGCCGTCTCCCCCATGTATACCCATGCCAAGTAATTTATTATAATGGTGTCAGCTATTTAAAATCCAAACCAAAAAATATTAGAGTCAGTCAAAATAACGCACTATTAAAGTTTTATTATTAAGCTTTGAAGAATGTCTTACGCAAATCCTGATCAACCGACAGCACACAAGAATAAAACATGTGCATCGACACATCAGTCTGCCATACAGGATCATCCTCATGCTCCAAAAGTTTCTCAGATATCCCCAACTCTGTTAAAATTTCCATGTAAATGTCTCTAATGTAAACCTTTCTCTCCTCTTCAAACTGTTGATTGAGCACTTCCACAAAGTCACTTTCTTTTCCGTCATCATCCGGGTCAAATAAACTCTGCACCCTCACCACAGCCCAAGTTCCTCTCACACCGAATGACATGCTACCCAAATTGTTAATTGCAGTGATCTGCTCTTCCGGCTTACTTGGACACAATTGAGCTACATATTTCATAACATCCGTCCACTCCAAGTAACCTTTGTTCTGATTAGTGAAATCATTTGACCTGGCATAAAAGAAAGTTCTAATCTTCTCCAAATCCATATGAAACAAGTGATAAACAGATTCATCAACGTTGCCATCCAATACGCCTTTAAACTGAACCAACTTTCCTTCCCACGTGTACTTTGCACAAGTTTCCATCAAGTTATAAATCCATTCCATTCGAATTTGTTCCAAGTGACAACGCTTTTTGAAATACTCGGTGACATACTCTGCGAATGTTCCAACGAGTGGGAATTCATATGGAAGATCTTCCGGAAAAGCAGCATTTCCATCTTCTTCATCTTTTCGTGCTTGCTTAATTTTCCGGTAGAGAGACACAACCTCCACTCGCTTTCTCCAAATATCTTTTATCAACAAAAGGGCTTCACCCGAGGTGAAATTTCTGTTCAGCATTTGTTTGTCGTACCGCAAATAAATGGGGATTTTGTCACTCGTTCCTTTCGGCTGTAAGTACTCAGTAGTCTCGCCAATTTTCTTGCCAGTCAATTCTTCCACAACTTTGTTGAGAACCTCCCGAGTACTGTGCCCCTCCTTAATTTGTTCGAATTTCCCCTGGCCACCTGGCCATTCATTGGAAATTTTGGTCCAACTTGGTCGAGGTGTGGGCTTTCTCTGTAAATCTTTTACTAATCCGCTAGTCTCATAAATTTCACTTTTCAGTGCTGCTATAGCTTGCTTTCTCATTGTCCTTTCAGTTTTTAAAACGTTACAAGCCTCTGTAAGTGCTTGATTTTTCTTGGTAATTATGTTGTACTTTTTCTGTGGAACTTCAAACTCTGCTTTGGGTACAGTATCGGCATAATCTGCTTCAAATATTACTATCCTAAAAACAATTAACATTAACAATTGAGGTTGACCGTTTGCCATTCAACTGTTAAATATTAGTAAAGTTTTGTATAATTGCTTTACTTTCTATGGGCAGCTCTAAGCTGGCGTCTGGCTGAGAGCAACATGCGTCGTATTTCTTTTGGATCGCTGGAATCCCGAATTCGCTGCATTATTTCAGTGTATTTTCCAGGTAAAGCCATATCAAACAACATTTGCCCCTGTGTACTAACAATTTCCTTTGCCAAAGCTTCAACTTTTGTTTTGTGCATGTTTTTCAACTGCCCTACTGCCCAGTTCGTAAGTTTAAGAGATATTCTCATTCTAAAAAATTGTGAAATATTGCATGGTTTATTTATAATTTCTCGTCAATTTGCATAAAATAACGAATGATATTCTGGCAATTATCCAGACTAACTTCCAAAGCATTCCTAAAATGGTATGAAGAGTGTGATGCTGCCAACGAATGTGCTCTTCTAAGGCATGAGCTTCCGCTTTCACCTGCATCAAAAGTCTATGCCCAGCTTTGTCAGTGTGACGCACATGCTTTCCTAAAGTTTGCCTGAGCTCCAGTTCATCCATTTGTTCCCTTTCAACTTCCGTTGTTTCCTTTTCTCCCTTTTCAAATACATCCTCATAAGCTTGCTTAATTTCACCGAAAATGGGTGTCAAAGTTTCAAAATGCTGAGCCAGAAAACAAAAAGCCTTTTGGTACACTACAAAGCGAGTCATAAGCTTTTCAAATGGTTCCATCATGAGAACTTTTTTCTCGTCGAGGGGCTCCGGTTCCCAGTTTCCATTATTGAATGAAATAATTTCTTCTTCTGGAAGCTGGACAAAGTTCCTTACTTCATCATACAAACCGCCAAACATTTGATAACTTAAAGGGTCCACAGCATTGAATAACTTTAATCGTTCGTTAACATTGTCCCACAGTCGACGTACTGCTTCCGACTGTTGAACTTCTTGGACACCAGATTCCTTCAAAGTACAACATTTAGTTTGATGATTATGATGCGATTCAAAATTACAATTACCCATGAAATTTTCATAATTGCACATAATATACCAAATATTTGTCTGGATAAGGTTCCAGGTTACTTCCTTCTGTAAGAGAAGCTCTCTTATTCGCATCAGCATTCGGACGCTTTTTATTATCTTTCGGACCATAAATCTCAAACAATGGATTAGCTTTATCTTCAGTGCACAAATCACTGTGATCATTCATCTGTTCAAACTCAAGTCGTTCCAAAGAGTCCCAAAAGTTTTTCTTGCTCCACACTCCAATAAGTGGTTCCTCTGCTTCTTCTGGAGCCTTTTCTTTCTCTGTAGCCACATCAGTTCCAGAATTATCATCAAAAACAAACCCAGCTTTAGACTCCTCTTCGTCAAGCTGTACAACACTCATGCTTCTAGCCAGCATTGTTTTATCAGCCAATTTTTGCAACGTATCTTGAACTTCCTCTGTTTGCTCTGCTCCAAAAACAGCCAGCTTGGTGTCAGCGTCCACAGCTTCCAAGAAGAATTGCCGCACATTTTTTGTTTTCGAACCATATCTTGATGTAAGATCCTTCACATGTCGAGATGCCAAAATAGTCTCCAAAAAGAATTCCTGCTTGTCATCTTTATTGAAAATGGTTTGTAGACTTTTCAGGGTTTGCTTATTAATTTGAATTTTTTTCTGATGGTTCTCGTTCACATTTTCCAATACTTCTTCCATTATTTCACGCAGTAGTGCATTATCATCTTCGCTTCGCCTTGGATTTCCAACGCCTCTTGACATGGAATGATCCATCTTTTCCCTTTCCAGTGTTTTTGAGGTTGCCTCATTTTCATGCTCTTTCATCTCATATGACTTTCTTAAACGGGACAACTCTGGCTGTATTCCAGTACCGATAGACAAAGGACCAGTTGATGTGACTGGAGGAGGCAACTCCACCATTGTCACTTCCCTATCAATATGAACATGGTGTTGGGTGTGGTGGTCTTCATCCTCATGATGATGAAGCACCCCATGAATTGGTTGCTGTGATTTTTCATGAAGCTTCCCATCAATTACGTCCACCCCTTTGTCCAAGCCCAATTTACTTTCTCCTGTGGCTGTAGTGTATGACTGACGTTTGTATATAAAAGGAACGGATTTGTCGGACGTTGTGGGGACATCTCCTGCGTCCTTCGTCACGTGTGATGTGATACTACGCATGACCGTTTTAAAATGATCGTGTGAGTTTTATATGCGAATTTGATGTTTTAACAATAAGTGTAACTTAACTATGTCTAAATTAACCCTAAAAATGGTTGCAGTACTTCTATCTGCGGTATGGGCAAGGCAAATGGGTAAACCAGCATAATATGAAGGAAGAAAACGAATATTTACAACGAAGTTCTATGACTACTTTTACTTTTTATTGAATAGCACCGATAACAAAGTTCATTTACAAAATATTCTATCGATTTTATACAAAACTATTTTATAAATCCGTTCGATTAAAATTTCATATAGCGTATAATAATACAAAACAGTCTTAATGGGATCCGGTTTGATTTATTCCCAGCACTCTGTATCAGGAGGGATCACACGATTAACATCCAACTCGATCATGTCTTCGCATAACTCCAACTGGTGTTCGTCCGAACTTTCACTTCGGTTGTCAGTAAAATTTGCTGCGATGTATTCTTCAGCATTTATCACAACATTGTCAGATCTAATTAGGTAACCATCTTTTTCAAGTATAGCCCTGAAACAAAAACCAAAAATGAAATCATTTAAATTTTAGAGATATTCTTCCAAACTGCAAATTTGAATCCTTTGCTGCAATATTCCATTCAACAATTTATTAAATCAGAATGAAAATGAAATATGAAAATCAATATAAACTTACTTTAAGGTGCTGTAATCATCTTTTGCTGCTTTCCCAATTGCTTCAATGTTTAAAATACGTTCAAGTGAAATAGTCACTTCTTTGGTCTCCGCTTCTTCATACTGATTAATCATACACTTACTAAAGAGGTAAGTGTTGATAAAGAAGTTTAATTCGTGAAGTACGATTTCTTCTGGAGTTCGTTTCTCAATGTAATTAGGGAACTCTACTCTATGAATTAGCTTGTAGGAATCTGGTTGTATTCTTGAAGCATACAGTGAAGCATCTACGTGTTTATCAGCCATATCCCTCTTTTCAAAAATCGCCATTTGCGATACACATCCCAAGTGTTTAGTCTCCTCTGACCCTTCACAAATGCCTTCGATTTTGTACTCATAGTTTATGAATTCACATACTATCTTGTCACACCACAACTGGAACTCTTTACGACTCCATTCAAATTTATGATCCCAATGTCTAAATTTTCCAGGAGGAAGGTTGAATACTTCATTGAAGTCAGAGTTGGGGGTTGTTACAATTACAAGTTGTGGGGAAATGATTCCAAATACAGTCTCTTCAAATCCTCTGAGAACGTCGGGATGTAAATGTTCAACAATTTCAATACCAACAACAGCCAAAATGTTTGGATTTTCATTGTGAACCCCAGGATCAACTTTGGTAACACAACCAGCGTAAGCCTCAATAACAAGCGGTTGGGGACGTGAAATCCGTTGCAAGTACTCTGCCGGTAGGGGCTTTAAATAGTGTCCTTTCTGAACAATTGAAAAAAAAAATCATGAATTAGTACTCAAAAAGCTTCAAATAGTGTATTTGGTTTTCGGCAACCTTTTTGTTACTTAAAAAAAAAAGATTCTTACTTCTTCCAAAAGCTGTTTATCTACATCAACAAATATAATTTTGCCAATATCTAGAATACTTTTGAAATGTTTCATCATTCCGAATTCTGCACATCCAACCTCCATAACTGTTTTCCCAGTGTCACGTTGCAATTCCTTGTACTTTGGTGATTCAAGTACTTCTTGAAGAAGTTCACGAACTCTGCAGTACCGCTGAAGATAAACTGGGGGAGAGAAGGTCACTGCATTGGATTCCTCAACATCTATTTCTTTCTCAATCTCAAGATCTACTTCTTCTTCACTTTGCTGATTGCCGTTGACAGGCTCCTCCTCAAGTTCTATTTCCACCTTGTCCCCCTCAACTTCCATCTCATCATAGTCCAGCTTAGGACTTCCCATTATTTCAATGTGTTTGACCTGTGCAACAAAAAAACTTCCTCATTATCCTTAATTTTAACGATACTCAACTACGTAATCAATCTGACATATCAATATGACGGCTGCGGCTGATGTGTGAAAATACAGCTTCAAACTTACAAGACTCAAGATCAGCTTAGGTGCAGTTGCTAAAAAGTGGAGTATGTCACGTTGTTTAAACTATGTGACACCGTAACTGTTTGTCTCCGAAAATTAACTGTCTTGTTTAATTGCAAATTGTGGAGGTGATGAAAAAACAAACTTGTCAAAAAATCAAATGTCTGCTTCTGTTCCCTCAGTTTACAAACATGTGCTTGCACACTATTCGCTCAATGCTTGAAAGAAACTAGCTAAGATAGAGTGCACTATGCGATGCGCTTCACAACATGTACATACCTATCTATACTATTTGCATTGCATTTTTGCATACGTAATACGTATGTATACGTATCCTTTGTTGTCTCTCTCATCTCATGTCATCTTACTTACTATGTGACACTGCACAATGCTTCAGGCATTAGATCTGTCCTTACTGACTAATATTACTCCGTAAAATAATTAAAGTTACGCCTTCAAAGCCATCAAAAGTTATTGAAGCAATTTAAAATTCTACATATAGATTTAAATAAACCACTACACATTTAGACAAACAATGGTAAAATAGTAAAATGAGCTTTTGATTTTATGAAATAGAAATGCCAAACGTAAATCAAGGTTTTATTTTTATTTTTTATTAAATTTCAGGATGTTCAACAATTTCATAGAGGAATCATTTTCTTTCATAATAAACGTTGATCATTATGATCGTTAATATGATCATTGATGAATGGTTGACGTCCCCGGACTTAATAGTGGACGGTCATAGTGTTAAAAATTGAGATTCAATAGTACACAGTACACACAAGTAAATATGTTTTTGCACAACATATTTTTATTATCAACAATAATCAAGTAAAATTAATCTAGTCAATATTAATTTTTTCAGTTCATTGAACACTTAAAACCCATATATATTACACTACTAACAAATTAAATTAAATGTCATGCATTACGTGAATAACATCAAAACTAGAGGAAAATTAATTATTTAACCCAATATCAAAAAACAACGTATATCTAAATCTAGAAAGAATTCATATCGTCAACAGGGAAGGAAAAGAATAATAACAAAGGATGTGATTTAGTGATACATATCATATAAATTTGTATGTATGAAGTTGCACAATGGTCAACAAAATTTAAAAAAGCAAAATTCATACATATTAGATAACCATAAATTATAAATTGGAATTGGAAAGCTGATACACTGTTTTTTCTTTGGCATGAGTTAAGTACTTAAAAAGGAACATATTAATCTTGTTAACTTATTCAGGAATAATCATTTGGTACTTTTTTGTTCTTTTTTCACCTTGTTTTAAAATTCAAAGTTCATAGTTTGTAGTACTTACTGAAAGATATAAGGTGCTTATAACTTAAACAATTAGACTATGTGCCCAGAAGGCTACAAACAAAACACCGCTTCCTATTAAGTCACCACCTGCCGTAAGGAAAGGAATCGTTGATACATCTGGATCCTGTCCCATGCGCCACATAAAGTTGGTCAATATTTTCGCAAAGTATAACAAAAGGGTAACCTAATTGAGAAAATTTATAGCATAATTAGTCATGAATGTAACAATTAATTGAACAAATTAATACGAACATTAAAAATCTTAATGACATACTTGGATCACAGCTGCAATCAAAAATGCTATAAGAAAGACGAAATCAAAAGCCTTTCCTTCTGGATATAAACGAATCAGCCATGCCACTGTCACAAAGAAAGTGTGACCCGGAAGTGTAAGGAACAAAAGAACTCGGGCGGAAACAGCATGTACACCTGGTAAAATAAATTAAAATAATTATGTCATTTATCATCTTCATCATCAACATACCAGTGTCAATCAAATTAATAAATGGATTAATTAGAGGTGATGATGGTCCGACAATATTTGTACGAGATAAAAGTTTTTTCAAGTACCTTTCGTAAACACAGACCAAGGTGCTTGACAAATTCTTCCATTATTTGGAAGAATTTTCCGCTCACATTCTGCATGAAGTTGTGTTGCAATCCTACTTGCTTGTACGCTAACCAAATTTCCACCGATTCCGTTGATAAGTGGCTGAAAGAGAGCGAGGTCTTTGTACACGTTTCCAGCAATGTCCAAAATAATACCTCCCCCTCTGCAATGACATATTAAAAATTATAAAAAATTTAAATTAAAAATATGAAGGATAATCCATCATACAGAAAAAGAAAGTCATCAATATTTCATAATTAATTAAATTCCAATGTTCTACTCACGTGCTAATTATAACTGAAAGGATTACAGGTAACCATCCGGTGATTAATACTTTTTTGACGTACTCATTTTTGTAAACAAGCACAAAGCAAATCGGGACAATGATTAAATAAACACCATAGATAACGTATGCAATCCAGAAGTGCCCCTCTGCAATTAATTATAAAAAAGACAAAAGTTTTTCATAACAAATTCTTGTTTACAGTGAATTGAGTAGTTTTAGTTGTCATTTAAAATTGAGCTAACCTTTGATGTAATTCCAGATAAAGCTGGAAAAGGAGCTTAGCATATAAAGGGTGACCACATCTCCAAGTGATCCTGCAACGGGAGTTGCAATGTTATCTGGATTTACTTTATATCTTCTCGAGAGCAAAATAACGATAACCATAACAGATCCAAGAACAACGGATACCATACTAGCCGTTACAATGCTTGCAGAAGAGAGCAATAGCACATGATCCAATGGCCATTCTCCAGTATTGATGAAGTTCATTCCAAGTGCAAAAAATGATGCCACCAAGCCGCATACTATGGCTTGCAACTGGAAACAAGAAAAATTATATAAAAAATATTGATGAGATTACGACAGATTAGATCAACACAATGTATTGTTGTTACTTAATAATAGCATAAGCTCATTAACTCATTATTTGTAGCACACAATATCCATGAACGTGAAAATCTTGTCAGAATTATCAGGTCCTTGAGGATTTTTAAGCGAACTTTAGGACAGATATTGGAAAGTCGTGGGATTATAAAATGCGACGTTTGTTTTAGTTTGTAATATTTATGGTCACATCATTGCATTTAGTTAAGTTGTTTTTACAGGAAAAATACAAGTGAAAACTCAAGTTTGCAATTTCATAAATATTTGCTCATACTCATACAAGTTACTGGGTGGGAACGGGGACAAGTGTTACATTTAGTTTTACAATAATTTCAAGCATAATTTCGATTAGATTATGACTGATGAACACAAAAAGCAATTTTGTCTTTTTACCAAAAAGCAACAATTCTACTAAAAGTTAAATGATGAGTTGGTGATAGACAAGGCATCAAGCTGTTAAGCCATCCCTGAAAACAAGGTTGACAATACTGATACGATGGTATCATGAGTGGTAAAGCATTCAGTTAGGATTAGTGGAAGAATATACACGCATAATGAATATTTTAACATCCTCTCAGTCAGCAACAAAAATGGGATCGAGAACTGAGAGAACGTGTCTACAAATTCAATTTGTCAAAAGCGTATCCATTCAAATAACTTGAAATCACATGAAAATCCATTGAAAGCAGAATTCGATAAATTGAAATATATATATAGATCAACGTGCACAAGCCATGCAAAAAAACTATTCATCATGCATAGGTACATACATTCACGCAAAACTTTGAAGAGGATAAAGTGACTCAAGTTCAAGTACCTGATCTAATGCGAGATTGCCAAAACAAATGCGCCATTTTTCCCGTTTGTCATTCATATTCCCGATATTAGCTTGCGTGGAAAGGCGTGACGCTAATGTCATTTCGAGGTTGCCTTTAAGTCCCAAAAATGGTGTGACTAGCACCACAAGTTCCTTTATATCACTGTACACGTTCCAATACTATAACAAAAGGATTAAAACAAGGAAGTAGTTTTACAATTCAATTAGCTACTAAAGTATTTAATTATGCGTGTAGAGTAACACTGTACAAAGAATAAACACTCATTGCCACTGTCATGATCATTAAAAAACAGCGTTCTCTTTTTAAGTACATACCTGAACATAGTCAAGTAGAAGACCAGCTCCTACCATGCCCAGGCCAGCTACGAAGAATGGAATGGTTATGTCACGCAAGATGTTATGCCATGCTTCTGGCTTTAGTCCAGGAAGACCGTGACCTCCCTTTCCTCCAGAAATTAGGGATGATCGAGACTCCGCACTGCCGAGACTCGGCGCAATCATTATGGAAGTTACAGACTTGCAACTTCCTTTGTCTCCAGCTGCCCCAAGATTTCCTCCAATGATGGTATTGTTAATACTATTTTTTCTATTGTAATCTTTCTCATTATTGTTTGGTCTACCGGATGAAGGGGTCATGAATATACCGCAGTCTTTATTGGAATCAGACTTTGCATAAATTTCGTTCTCTTTTGCGTCAACATCCATTTCGTAGGGTTCAATTAAAAAATCATTTAAAATTACAGCAGGTGCTGGAGTGGCAGCGGGGTGAATTGTTATTTGAGTCTCATCTTCTGTGCATGAACCGATGTCAGTGCTTGCATCCCAGCATCCTGAGTCCTTCTTCTGAAATCCCATGTTATTGTGTCCACCGTTGAAAGCCATTTTCAGTCCGAAGAGTAGTTCCGATTCGTTTTCCTTGCGAATGTGGTGACGTTAATAGGAAGCTTTTGAAGGATGCAACACTAACCCTGAATTTAATAGTAATTATAAAGCATTAAATTAAATTAGCATCAAGCATTTTTAAAGGCATGAAAACAATATATCTGGAGATAGTGTGAACCTTGATGGAATTTTGTTTCAATATTTGTGAATTTTATGAATTGTGCTACTAAACTACACATTTTTACTCCCAAAATCGTTACTTTGTATGGTAATTTTTTTATTATACTAGACGACAAATAACATGCAATTGCACAATTTTTACAGGTTTGGCAACTTGGGTTTCTGTGTAATATGTTTTTGTGGTATCATCATGCTAACCGCTTTATCTCAATCTTTCCTGCTGAACAAAGTATTTTCTTTTATATAACCAGTTTCATCATGCCCCCTTAGCGTGATATTTGTCATAGATCGCTACCAAAAAGTAAGCTAAGTAGACACAATAAAACAAAAAAATGGGTTTACAAAACGGTAAATATCACTAGATTTAATGCTGCTATTGTCAATCCATTTTCATAGATCATTTGATCAACTATCATCCCAAATTTATATGTCATCCATAAATGAATGATTGTCGGTCCTCGTAGTGAAATGCAAGTGGGTAGAATGGATTCACAAAAATAGGAAAACATGTTTCATAATCAATTGTATTTTTATAAAACAAAATGAAAAAAGACTGATGTGATCATTGCTACTTTGCCTAGTTGTAATTGAAACAAACATGTCATATGACAAAAGGTCCATCACAGTCCAAAAATCAAAAAGCCTGCACTAAAGTCAATGAGCACGGCACATCATCACTCTTTTCAACATTCAGCAGTTCTACCTGTAATACAAAAGTCTCTTTATGAAATCCCAAATCAAGTTGATTTCCTAACACTAAATAATATGTTTACAGTGTTTTCAGTAAAGTGCCACCATTATTGGCAAAGTCAAATATTCATGGCAGCCGTCGATTTCCTGATCAGAAAAATATATTCTATCGCTTCATACTATTGTCTATTGTCTTTTCGTCTCCTCCTCACTAACCGTGAATTCATATTGGTTCATCATCATGCAATGTCATCTAATTGCAGCATAAGTATACGTTTCGCACACCACTGCAACCGACACACAGTACATATTCTAAAGGTCAGTCACAGTAATTAAAAACTAAAAGTATCAATGGCATTCGTAACAAAACAGTAGTTTTGCCCTTTCAATTCGGTCATACCAACTATTACTGTAACAGCATACTTTATAAATCGCACAGCCAAATAGGTTGCAATTATAATCTGCTCAAAAGCTGTACGGTAGTTCTGCATGCATATATGTCAAACAACTGAATAATCGCTTATATTTCCTACTGGATTTTGCATGCAAAAATTTTCTATCTTTTACGCGTGCCTAACCACATTCATTCTGGTTTTCGTGGAAATGTTTTTTATGAAACAGGCATGCCAGACTTGTTCAATGCAGTTCACTAAAATGACAAGTCTTTGAAAAAACTCTCAAGAGGAAGAAGCAGAGCATACTAAGCTTCCGCCTTACTAGGTTTCATGTCTACTATGTATTCTTAGATCATTGGATGACGCATTCATATACGTAAAGTTACATTTTTATGACCCGCCACCATTCTTTCCTGAATTTAAACCAGTACCAGTAACTGACAATTATGTTTATAAGTTTTTTGAACATTGCTTACCGGTTCATAGGAGGAGCTCACTCCTTCCAATCGTACAACTAGCTGACCTGGGACGGATTTTACAAATGTGCTTGCACTGTTGCAAATGAAGCTGCAACAGAAGGAAGACACCGAAAATTTCCGGGTGTCGTGAGACAAACGTGTGTTGACCATTAAAGTATGTTTTACACAAAGAAATGGGTCAAGAAACAATAGCACTATCGGCGAAGACTGGTTTGTTGTGAGTGGACAACAAAATGTCCTTGTAAACAGTAGTCGTTCAAAATGTATCAGACTTTTAACTGAATTTCCAAAGATAAAAGAAGATTTCAGAAGCACTGTATATAGTCAATGTGAAGAAAAGAATGGGCACATAATTACACTTTTGATTTAAGAAACTGAATCAAGCCAGTAATAATGAACTTTTCTGATGATTTCAGATAATGCTCACGCAAAAGACGGATTCGTCTGAGAAGAAAATCGATTTTGCCCTGCTTTTTTTACTCACAAATTGAATACTTGGTTAAAAGTGTGAATTGGGAATAACTGTGAATGTGAACAGAAATTCATGTGTGTGCTCTTTACAAGCTGTCAAAGTAGAATGGTAAGGCACACCGCAGCTTTCGTAGCCTGATATAATGGCTATGACGTGACGTGTGTGAATGTGAAATAAATGTCTGAAAATGTGGCTGGCTTTGCACAAGTCAAGTGTGCTGGTTTTATGGTTCTTGCACTGATAGTGATGCTGATCTGATCATGAACGCTACTCCATAATACCCCTGCCTTGCCTGCCTGCCTTTACTATGTACAAAAATGTGCAGTATCCAAAATAAGCATATTTTTTAATATCTTAATGATAGTTCATGGATGGAATATAGAAATACGGTTCTCTACAGAAAATGGCATTGTGGCATGCATGCAAAATGATTGACACCGCTCCTGATAT
This sequence comes from Entomobrya multifasciata, assembly GCA_034693345.1. Classification (NCBI taxonomy): domain Eukaryota; kingdom Metazoa; phylum Arthropoda; class Collembola; order Entomobryomorpha; family Entomobryidae; genus Entomobrya; species Entomobrya multifasciata. The sequence goes on from JAQFXM010002614.1 coordinate 14,466, forward strand.
ATCATTTTTTAATTCCAGAGCTATGCAAGAGTACACTTTCAGATGAATTTTGTACTCACATCATATCACAGGAAAAAAATTGCTTATTCAAGGAATACCGTAGTAATGCTGTCTGATATTGGTGGTTGATGATGATGATGATGATGAGCATAAGACCTTTATTATCAATTTTACCCGAAGCGATTTTTTAAAAACTGATGATGAATAAATAGCTAACAAACGTAAAAGGTCGCGTCAGTATGAAGTTATGAAAATTTACCTAATTATTATATACTTCAGCTTAAAAAGTCCATTCCACGTTTTTTACAACGACTTTGTGAATTGAAATGAAACCACAACGCGGCATTCTTGTGAATCCATCCTGCGTAATGAGGACAATACTTTTAGTCGGAAGTGGAAACCACGCACACAATCATCATATCACCACTGAACTGTTAAAAGAAAAATGCAATGCTAATGAGAAAGTAAATTACAAGTACCATTAAATATGTGCAGTGCAGATCAAACAAATGTTATCGTAAACAAATGAGGGACAAACTTTTTCACGGTTATAAACTAACAGTTCTCATATTAACACTTACAGACACCTTAATTAAATTATTAACACTTTACGGGTGGGTTGGTCCGGAGACATTGAAGTGAAAAATAAAATATTTTTATGCCTACAAAAATGAAAAGTTCTTTGCACCAAGTAAACACATGTGGTGCTTCAAAACAAGCTAATACCACACTAAAGATTTTATTAGACGATAAATGAAGGAAACTAATGTTCATATGTAAATAGTAATCAATCAATCAGTATTTGTTCACTCACACATTATTCCTTACTCTATATTTTTTATATTCGAAACAAAACTGTTTAGGCGCGTTCGAGAACTCGAACGAAAATTTGTTCCCGTGTGAGTGTGTGTGTCTGACAGGATGAGTTACCCATCTATCTATAGCGTCATCAATTTGCTAATATAAATTTTTATATAATTATATTCTGCACAAAGTATCAAACAATTATTTTCATGTTATGATGTGCTCATGATGATAGACAATAGATGATCTGATGATTTAATGAGCGCATAATTACCTTTTTTTCTTTAACATCTCAACAAGTATTATGTTTAATAGCGTGTCCTGTGTGTAATGCGTGCTAATCATAAATATGTCATGATTAAGGAATCGAATTGCGAATAGAAGACAGTAAAATACCTTATATTTTCCATGTGGGGTTCCTTTATCCTTGGTATTTCCTACTACTGAATTATAGCACGTACCACAATTGTGTAAAATAGCACATTTAACTCCACTTTGCAATGTATATATGCTATTTGAGGTTTTCATATAAAATATGTTATTGCTGACAAAAATATTTTTAAACACTTTTTTTACTTGTCACCATTTTTGACAATAAACACATACGAATTATGTCATGCGAAAATAAGTTGCGTGTTTGTTATTTTTGTAAAAAATGGTTAAATTTGGCTGGAAGGATGAAATTTTACATGTAATATAAATATTTCACTCCACAAAACTATTAAAAGAAACGAAGTTATATGAATCATTTAGTATTTTGTACTTTTGTTCTTCACGCTTGACATTTGTGCATTAATGACGATACAGTGACGAGTTCCAAAAGATGCATCCAAGCAATTCGTCCAAAATTAAGTCGAATTTAAACAGTCATCAGACCAGACCACCTCAAATTTACGTCATGCATACCTTTAAACTAACCAGCAGTTTCAAGGATTCTCTTTCCAACAAAGAAAGTTTGGAACTCAATCAAAAAATTTAAACACGAACAACTGACTTCACATATATCACTCTTTTTCCATAATTTACTAAAACTCGAAAAGGAATAGAAAATGAAATTTGCAAGTAATCATTCTAGTACTGAACCTAGTCTGTTACTGCCACCGACACTATTGAAGAAGAACTTTTTAGACGCAATAATTTATATTCTGAAAGTGGCTTGTCAAAGTCCATGAACCACTTATTTTCTGTTCATGACGGTTGCATATATTTTAATGAAATGTAATTTAAAAAAAAAACAATAAACACATCCGAGCATTAATGCCCATAAATACGGCAAAACCATAAACACGTCAGTAAAAATGTGGAAACAAATAACACAGATTGACTAGCGATTAAGTGGTGATCGTAGCAAATTTTGTGACATGGAAAGTGTAAGAGATTTTCTTTTGTAAAAAAGTAAAATTGACAAGTTGTTTTTTTACACTACCATGCTTCACAACAAACTCTGTACTATATCGAATTGTACCCGTGATAGAAAAATACTTACACATTAAATTCAACTGAATAGATTATTATTATTCATCTATTAAATTCAGTGAGCAAATGAAATCTACGACGCACACACACACACACAAAACCATTATTACGTCTATTATTAGAAAATAACTCCAAAATGAAAGCTATAAAGTATACATGTAGACACAAATAACTACACACCTTTTTAACTACAATAAAATAAACCTGCCCTGGGCTAATCTAAAACTTATTCATGCATGAACTCCAAATCCCAAACTAAAATTTTTTAATGTAATATTTTTCCATCAGTTATTATAGTAGTTAAATCTCAGTCTCCGGAACTAGCTTGTACAAAGTGATTTCCAAACCCAGCCCGAGTCGTGTTAGATAACTTGATTAGCTTTGCTAATCAAGATTATACACTTCACATAAAGTATCACAAGATGAGTTTTATTTTTTTGAGGTTTTTTTTTCTCGATATGGTTCTATTGTTGCATTTGCATTACTTCTGAACTGTATTCTATTCTGACTGTATAGCCATTATCGTTTACTACTGATTTATTCAGAATAAAAACGAAAAGACATGCATACCTGCATGCCTCATTACATTAAAGTTTGTGTCAAAAGAGCAAGAATGGTCATAAAAATAGGTAGATAAATATTATGGATAAAAATGGAATTCATATTTATAATGTCTATTCATATAATAGCATGATAATTTTCTTTTGTCCGTAAACTATAAAAGCTCTAGCAGAACAACAAGTGATTGGTAAATCACACATGCTATTTCTATCATACAATCGGTTTATGGATTATGTGTTGTGTTGAATGAGGAAATGTCATGTCTTTGTGCAATCAAGATAATTATAGTATTCCTGGGTATTCATTCTTGCATGGTTACTTTACTAGCATGGTTATGGGTAAATTAAATCAAAATGCTAAAGTACAGAATTCAGTAAAAATTAAATCTTTTAATGAACATCTCATTTAAAATAATTTTTCAATTACTTCGGAAACGGGCTTGCGAAATGGCAGATTATTAACAGATGTATTTTTGCATACTTTTTAGTTTGTTTGCAAAAGCTAAATGTGAAAGTAATAGAACTACATTTTAATTTTAGGAATTTACAATAAAATAGGATTTCCCCAGGTATAAAACAGATCAGACTTTGAGATATCAGATTGCAAGTTTTAGGGATTTACAAATTTCCGGTGTCTGCACACAATCCATACCCATTAAAAAACTGGCTCAGAAAGAAGAGTATGCTCTATATAATGATGATGAGTTTTTGCAAAGGCAAATTATGTTGCGTTGCATGAGATGTGTTTTTTTGTTTTAGATTTCATACATCATGCACATTTCCTATTAATGATGATGCCATTAAGAATGATTGTTTTGCACTTTTTGTAAACTCCAGTTATAGTTTGATGGATTGACGTTTTATGTTCCTGTCATTTTTACTTCTCTGATGAAACAAAGAAAACGTTGTTTTTTGGTTGTGTTCTCCGAAAACAAAAGATTTGCACGTGCATCCGTTGATGATGTAAAACTATTAGAAATTCATTCCAATAAAAGAAATTGCAAATCATAATCTAATTCATCGTGTTATTATGAAACGTATATTTAAGGGTTATTGTCTCTATGTTATGCATGAGCTCAACTTTTCATTCAGTGCATGAGTGCACATATTTTTGACAGTTTTATATAAAAAGCTCACCGTGTGCAATTTTTGGAGACAGCGAAATTGTGAATTTTTTAAACAAAATAAAATTGGATATGAATAGATGTTTCACAGGTTATGGTTATATGTAACATATGTTTTAAGAATATAATTTCATTTTCTATTTATTGTGACGTAATTGACTTTAATCAGATGTTAATGACCACAGGACAGGACTGCTTTCATACTAACTAACATGTAATCATATTGTTACATTAATATAATGATGATAACGATCAATAATGGTCAAAGCTCACGCCATCATACGTCTCGAGGAAAGCAGACTTTGATAGTAAAAGCAATGATAATTAGCTTAATCCTTTCTCGTCAACGTCGGGTTAAAGTTGACGTGTTTGGAAAATGTTCACGTGTTGTATATTTATAAGTAGACTCATGACTTATCATTATATACAAAATGCAAACGTTTGTTTGATTGTTTAACTCAAATCAATTGTCTTAATAAAGTATTCAGTTGTCTTTCATCATACTGGATATTTTGCCAAATATCAGTTAATGCTGCCGTTAAAAATTGAAATTGTAAACCTCATCGCATCGTTGTGCTGTAAAACTTCGAATCTTTTAGAAGTTGGGACATGCTGACATCGTCAAATCAAAATTTCTGGATTGTGGCGATATCTGCTAGTGTAGATTGTTTACATACTCAACTTTTATTCGAATCTTGTTTTCAATTTGCAAAACAAGTCGGCTTACTCCCATTAAAAGAGTTTACGACTTTTTTTTACAAATTATTGAAATCCAGGTTTTGTTTAACTTGCACTTGTATTGTAATAAGAATTGATGATTTTTTGGGTTAAGTTGATCATGATTGTGATGGGATACTCAAATTCTCAGACATTTTAAAGTGTCTCTTATTTTTTAATTGTGTCAAATTTTACTCATTTATATTTATATACATAGCTTTTAATTTATGTTGTATGTTATGTTTTGCTCGCATTAATTCTTAATTCAAACGCGTATTTGTGGGGTGTTGATATTCTGGATTCCAGAATCCAGATTAAACTGCACCTTAATTGGACATCTGTCTTTGTATTAAATGGGTGTCATTTTCATACAAAGGATTAATTCGAGTTACGCAAATACTAACACTTTCGTTATTTGATAACAAAATATTAAATGAGTTAGTTCAGCAAATAAAAACTTGAAAAGTACGACCCTAGCATTGCCATGCAGCTGTCTAAGATTGGAAATGAAAGTACTAAACGTGGCAATGAATCCACAAAAATGTTGTCGGCAAAAAATCCACGTTTTATCCCATTACCATTATTTTTGAAGTACGTCAATATTTTCTTTCTACCAATCATCTTAACTATAAACATAAAAATTAATATCAGTTTTAACCCATTTCCTGTTTAGTCACTGACAACTGAGATCTTTCATTCTCTGCTATCGAATCGCCATATAAGGTCAATACTGGCGCTTGAAAGTAGCCCACTAAAGACTGGAAATTTATTATGCATCGTAACTCAATCTACCCATTAATGATCTGAGTTTCTTTTATGACTCATTTGCAATATTACATGAATGACAACCAAACTAATGTCTCAATTCTCAAACATAATTTCTGTTGTTGTTCCACAGGCTATTAAATTTTTTACGTTGTGAATGGATGTGATTGTCTGCCAATTGTCTATTTAAAGTTCACGCTTCTGCACTTCAGTGACATGATGATGATAATAATGACGACGATTAGTCTTACTCGTGAAATTTTATTACGTCTCTTTTTATTTGGTCGTTTGTCGTTCTCGCTAAAACAGTGTCAAATACACTGGAAATTGCTTTCGTATGCAAAAAGATGTATCGTCTTGTCTTGTTACGTCGATCACACTTCCTTTTCTCTTCAAACAAAATTTAAAACATCGTAATGTATTACCGACATATTTATGTACAATGTACACTCTGTTTTGAAATTTGTTGTACAATATATAGTGTGCAAGTGTTAATTATTATCTTAAGTAAATAATACGTTATCCATATTAACTTTCTATTGGCCGAAGTCGTTAAAATTCATAATGATAAAAAAGGAGTTTAAAGTCAATCAAACTAGAAATTGTTGTCCGGTGGCTCTATAAAATTAGTTATCATAATATGTGTTGAAAAAATCTGTTTCAACAGGTAACAACCGAATATATCTTTAAAAATTGATTATGCAAAGAACTCAAAACGTACAATCGTCTGAAACTGAGAAAGATGACGATGACACAAAGCTTTACATTCCTTGACTTCATGATATCTTATTAACTGGATCATATTAACAGTTTAAAAATATTTTATTTTATGTCAATAAACTGTTTGCAAAAACACAGTGTATTTTTGGCTCTGTAGTACAATTCTACTATATTATGTTTTTAAAAACTTTTTAGTTATGTTGTCATAATATTTGGATGAACTCAAGTTGTCAAACTATCTCATATTTTTTGTCTTGTATGTCAATTTTTTATATTATAGCAGCAGTTATAATTTATCCTTTTTTTAAATTACCTTTTGGAAATAAGTCATTTGCATTACACCTGTGCTGTGTGTCGACCACGTGGACACGTAATTTTGTGGACAACTTTCCATATAGTCTACAGAAGTTTTAAGATTTGAAAGTCTTTACAAATATGTTTTCAAAAAAGTATTCTTGTATTAATTCATTTGGGTGATCTGTGTTTCACCATGTAAAACAACAACGTTGTATTTGGGGTAATAGAAGACTACGTAAAACTCCATACATTATGTTATGAGGGAAGATAAGTAAGACATTGCATAGCACGAAAATCAGTGTCTGCACAAATCGGTCTTGCAATAATATGTATTTCTTTTTTTACGATACACAAATATGAATCTAAAATTAGTTAATATATGATGTGTACAAGATGAACAAGCGCTTTTTAAAATATTTGGACAGTAATATTTTTCATTTGATATTTGAGAGTTAACGTCGATAATTAAAAGCCGTTAAAGCTGGATTTTTCTACTTACTTAATTTGTAAGCCCCGAGAGACCAAATGTATTTCGTATTGGCACGTGCATGGTTGGATTCATTTGGGATTTGGTCATATTTTATATCTAGACAGTTTACTTTACATCATACTATCATGCATCATATTTTGCATGCTACATCATAAAACTGTTCATGAGTACACTTTTGTACGTAAATTTGTGCTACGATAACTGTCTTTTAAAGATGAAAACATTAGTGTCTTATGTAGGGACTATTGCGTTGTTGAATTGACAGTTGTTATTAATTTAGACAATATAATCTGATTTAGATTTTTTAAAATTAATATCAACGGTTGCTACTATGATCCCAGAACGCTAGAATTCATTAAATATATGAACAAAGAAAAAATTGCTATTGTTACTGTTGATCAACGCCATAAGTGCTTAAGACTCAGATTTTTAACTAAGTTCGTGCTATCTACAAAGCTATTTGGGAGAAAGTTCTGTAACTCATTGTAAGTTTAACGATGAAATTTAGCTCTTAATTAGGTACATTAGGTACTGTATCATTCCGTATTTTCTATTCGTATAAAAGCAAGGTGATTTTTTGTATGGGTTCATTCATATTTTTTGAGCTACATGTTTCACTAATAAAAGAGTCAAAATGATGGTTTCCAGGTTTAATTGGATTTGTATATATGGGTGACGATTTTTTCAAAAATATGTACATATATGCCTTTGGACGGATGTCGGATGTTCATATCAAAGGCAGCGTTATATCCCATGTCAAAAACAAATTTCGGCAAGAAAAACCACTAATTTCATTCTATCGTTTTCCAACGCTTTCAAATCTCAAGTTTATCAACAAGTATCAAACAACCCCAACCACGAATTTTAGCCCACGATCGTTGGCATCGTTTTAGTAACTTTGAATAGATATATAGTATTAGTATCGAATTAGTTTATTAGTATAGTTACAGTATCGAATTAACGCATGGTCGAACTTTTAGTGTGTTGCCAATCGTTACCATTCTTCAGGATATTTTTGTTTAGATTTTTTGCTGGTATCAAACTGGAACGTAACATTATTACGTCGGATATGCGCTGGACAAATGATAATCGTAATCGATACTTCAAAATTACATCAAACCGTGAAATTTAGTTGATTTTGTCAATATATGTTTGTCCAATATTGTAATTTTTATTGTAGCATTGTAGTATCATTATTGACCGCCACAAGATGCGTACATTACATGCAAGACTAGTTTAGATAAAACATTATTTTAAGTTTTGGCTACTAATATCGCATTTGTAATCGTGCCATTAAAATTTACTCTTTTCTCATTGCTTCAAGTTCTATATGAGCATGTGGTGTGTAATTGATAATCGCGTTTATCAATGACATCTGCATATTATATATTATACACACATGTTACTTTTTACAATGAAAGTTTATGCACAACAATACACAGCAGCTCAATAAGAGCTAATAAAAAATCGATTCAGCATTTATTGTGTGCAGAACTTCAGATTCGTCTGTGCCTGTCCTTCACCTTCACCATGACAACTCAAAATTGTCTGGTAATCTGGTTGATTAGAAAATAATCCACTTAAATCAAATTATTCATGCAAGTTCAATATGTGATTATGAGAAAGATTAATAAATTTTTATTCGCATGGAGAACTCAACGTTTTTGCCATCAACTCATCTGAAATTTTTGCCAAATACAAATTTAATTCAACATGTCTGTCTATCAATCAAACTATTTTCCTTAATTTGTGAGCGTTGGATTTACTGTGAACAAAATACTAGACAAAAAACTTCTTAAAATATCAATATACATAGGCACTAACGTTATATGTATGTGTTCTACCCTAAATTTTGCAATGCTTAAATATTCGATAATGGATAAATGTTACGTGGGATGGGAACAGAATCGCAATCGTAAACGCGTGTAAATTTATGGCCATGCAAAGTTAAAAAATTATGAAATACTTTATAAATAGGAAAAAATAAAATTTATTTTTGTATTATTCATAGTAATTTAAACTTCATCAAACGTTATTTATATTAAACTTTCTCCTTACGTAATATTTGAAGCTTCAGGCACAGGTCTCCCAATATTCTATCTCCAATCCAAAATGTGTGGCGTATTTTTTAATAAAAAAATTCAAGTCAATTTAAACTTGCATAAATAAATTTAATACATACTAATCAAAGCAAAATTTAAATATCAATACAATTTGAGATCTTTCAATTATCTCATTTTACTTGAGCATACCACTGGACAATCAAATTTCCTAGGATGTGCGGTGCAACCAAAGTAAAAAAGCTTTTCGGCAAAAGTTGAAAGGAACAATATAAGTTTCAAGCTTTGTCTTCCACCAGCTCTAACAGATCATTGAACTCAAAAATTCATGAATCCGATATCGGTAATTCCGAGTTAACTTATGAAACACAAAATAAG
>JAQFXM010002615.1:0-23852 GCA_034693345.1 Entomobrya multifasciata
GCACATTACTTATCTTTTTTAAATAGGCTGTACCAAGATCACTTCCCAGGTAGTACCTCAGCTCAGAATAGGCACTGACTATTGTACACATTCAACACAGTATTTTAGATACAAAAATATCATCATATCATGAACATCAAACGAAAAAAAAGAGTTGAACATTGAATGAAACATGGAATGGAAAAAAAGCATATACCTCTCCACTCTCCACAATCTTCCATAAAAACAAGAGACCAAAGAAGACCACTTCAGAAAAACCTATAAACAGAGTAGTAAAAAAACAGAAAGACCAGCTTTCCTTGAATTTGAAACCTGATTTTGGTCAAAAACATCATAAAAATAATATAGCTACATTACATGGCCATGGGTTCATGTTCATCATCATCGTAAAAATAGTCATTTAAACAAACGCATAGTCAGTCCAATTCAAGTCGCAACGCAATACAATTTTTTAAAGGAAGGATTATCAAAAAAGTGTAATGTAAGTTTATTTTATCTTTTTGGCCAAAAAACACTTGTGAATTTTTTTTTGGTATTGTTCATACTCATCATTATCATTTATCTAAGCCAGTCACTAGTCACCAGTGGCAGGTGTCTTGTCTTTCTTTTCTCGTTGTGTTATATTTCTCAATATACCAATCAAAATACATTATCATCAGTACTAAAACCCTAAATGATATTAACATTTACTACCACGTAAGTTACGTCCACATGTACACGTTATAAAAAAAATATTGCCAGCAACACAGCAGGTTTTTCAGGTAGGCAATATAGTACTCAAGATGGTATCATCTTTTCTTTAAGAAAATGTTTTAAAACAGACAGTTGTATTGCATATTGCAGATGGCATATGTGTTAAAACTGAAGAAAAACAGTTTTGAGCCATTCATTTGAAAAAAATAGGGTAGTGAACAGTTATTCTCTCGTCATCATCATCATCATCGTCACTACATGCGCATGCAGTGTATGTTGTATGCACACAACAATCTTAAAGAAAGGGCTAAGAAAAAAGGAAACCTGTATATTTAAAAAATATAGAAGTATGGTTTGTAAACACACGTAATGTTTCAAAAAAGTTTACTGTGTGACTGACACCGATACAATTTTAAGAGATTTAAGTAACGTTAGTTGAGCAGATGCCATGTATTTAAATACGCTAAACAACTTGTTGTGCTCTCATTATCAGTTTTTACCGAATATCTTTTCCTTTTACAGTGAGTTGGTAGACAGGCACCTCAATAATATGTGCAGGGACTGAATGTTGAATGTGTAGTGTTCTTTCTTTGTTTAACGAAACGCCAGAGACCCAGGCCACGGGCTTTTAAACAATCAACAAACCTGTTGTAATCTAGCTTGTGCATTCAAAAGTAAACTGCATACTTATTAAAGAAACTACTTACAAGGAAAATAGTTTTTTTGCAAAGTTGCGTGTGAGTGAATACGTTATATTTTTTGCAAGACATTTAATTTGCTTTTCTGTGAAGTTCTGGAAAGAAAAAAAATATTAATAAGTGACAGGTTGGTTTATAATTTTTGATGGGATCATAATATTTAAGTGATTTAAATTTGTTTATGGAAGATATATATAAAATGTAAGTGTTTGTATGATTGGTGTGTGTATTGATTGAGAATAGGAAATTAATTAGGTCAGCAAAAAAATGTAAATTTTAGAGCTGAGTTGTTGGTCTGTCGGTTTAATTGAATGATTTGGAGAGGGAGACGTGAGATTGATTAAAAGGTTAAGGTTAAACGTGGTTTGGTGTCAGCAGAAAATAAATAGGATTTGTGTGCTTTAAACTTTGTTTCACGGTAAAGTAGAATTTAATTGATTAGTAAGTTATCTTTAATTTTAATATGGATTTTCTAAGGTTGTTGCTGGATTGGTTAATTAACTACGTTTAAGTTTGGTGGTGTAGACGAGGTGGTGGTGGTATAGTTTTCATTCTGGAAAATAGACAGATTAATTTCATAGTTTTTTTTAGAATGCATTTGATAATTTTTAGTGTAATTGCTCATTGATGTGTGTGCAAGGACGTCATTTAATTGAAGCATAAAAAAATTATCCTTTTGTTCTTATTGCAGACAGTTGAAATTGTAGATCATGCTGTGTAGGTGACAAACGTTAAGTTAAAATTGCATCAATACGTCATAAAAAAGGCATTATAATTTTTAATAGATCATTATTATTTGGGTGCTGGGTTGGGTACCTAAAATAAGAAATAAAAATGTGTGAATCACTCTGACTGAGTGAAGTTGCGTGTTTTAGGCAATTTGCTAGTTTTTTAGGGGAACGAACGATATTTAAGTTTTATTGTTGTGCATGTGAAACTGATTTTAAATTGTTTCTCAATTTTTAGTGAATTTTGTTGATTTGAATTATAATGAATCGGTTTTTACGAAATCTTCAATTTTCAGACCAACTTGAGTACACTGACGAGATGTCTGAGGTTAAGCAGAGGAAAGTTAGGAAACGGAAGGATGTAAGTAAAAAATTTATATATTTTTATAAGTGACTTGTATTTTCTTTTGGAAATTTAATGTGGCGTTTTTTTATGTGCAGCAAGCCCAGGATACTGGACCAGCTCCTCCAGATGAAGCATCCAAAGAAGAATACAGTATTGCGCGGTGGATGAGAAATAATGTGCCAGTTAAGAAGACCAAATTCTTGAATCATACCGTCGAGTATTTTATCTGTATGTTTGAACAATCCGTTAATTAGCTTAAAATTAAAGATTGAGTTAAAATTTGCGTCATGAGCTTATTTTGTCATTTTGAATTTTTAGCTGGAAAGGCCATTGATCAGCTTTTAGACTCGCCATGGGCCCAGCCCAAGAAAAATGGGGAGGATGCTTTGTTCACGACCAGGGAATCTGTGGTGGAGTATTTGGATGTGTACGTTTATCACGCAAATGCAATGAGAGGAAGGTTTTGGGGAAATTTTTAAATGGATTTGTTGGTTGATTATTTAATTGTGTAGAATGTTGCGGCACAAATTTTTTCATCGCGCACGGAAAATCGTTGTACCTGAAAGTGAGCTGAAGAAAGGAAAGGGTAAAGGTAAGGATGGAAAGGAGAACAAGGAGGAAAAGTCAGAAAAGGACAAGGACAAGAGTTCATCAGATTCCAGTAGCAAAAAGAAAGAAGAAAAGGAGGCACTTATCACCACTGCTGCGGAAAGCAGTCAGGCAGAAGGGGATAAAAATGATCAGAAGGAAGATAAAAAGAAGCCAAAAAAGGTACAAGATATATAACAATGTAAACTATCTACTATAGCAGTAAATGTAAGTTACATTTATGTCGATTTTTAGGAAGGAGAAAAGAAGAAAAGGAAAATTAGATTGGATATGCACTTGCAACAAATAGTAGTTGATGGAACTGATGCGTACGTTTGGATTTATGAACCAACTCCCTACTATTATTACTTTTTTGGATTTCTCGTTGTTATTGCTGTGATTGCGGTTTGTTTGTTCCCTCTTTGGCCATCTTCTGTTAGGTAAAATCCTCATTAAAATACCCAATTTCGGAAAATCAATTTGGCCAAAACCGGATTTTTACATAAATGATTTGTAATGTTTTATTTTTTTGTAACTTTTCAGACAAGGAGTTTACTATTTGAGTTTAGCAGCCGCCGGATTTTTGGTATTTATTATGGCCCTGGCAGTTCTTCGACTAGTTGTATTCTGTATAATTTGGGGATTAACTTTTGGAAGGCACCATCTCTGGCTCCTACCCAATTTAACGGAGGATGTCGGATTTTTCGCCTCATTTTGGCCACTTTATAAGGTTTGACCTCTCATTCTCAATGGACAACTTATTACTTCTTCGGAAGGATTTTTCAATTTAGTTCTCAAAAACATCGTCTTTTTGTTTGGCAGTATGAGTATAACGGAGGAGATAAGTCGGAGAGTAAGGACGAGGATGAGGATCAGGAGGACGATAAGGATGATTCGGAAGAGCGAGATGACAAGGAACCATTGTAAGTAGTAGACATGCTTATCATAGTCATCTTTTTTTGGTAAAACAATTTAGCGAAATTTCTGTACTGATTTGGTGTATTTTTATTCAGGCTGGAAAATGAAGATCAAGCTAAAGAAGAAGCATCGTCCACAGCCAAACCTGCCGATAACTCTGAAACGGAATCTGAATCAAGTCAGCGGTCGCAAACGGGCAAAGATTTTGAAATGGTAGATAGAAATGAAATTGATGAGTCGTAGTATAATTTACGCATATATTACAAGATTACAACTATCAGATAGATAAACCATTGTATACATTTTCGATTTATTCTCTGAATTTATTATTTTTTGGTATTTCATATTCCGATTGTTCAACTGACAATATATGTCATATATTATTGTATGATATATATGTAATATAATATGATAACAATGTATTGAGTCGATATATTTAATTGTGTAGTAGTAAATTGTTCGTGTACTCATTTTTTGGCGTCTATGGTGGAGGATTAGCGATTAGCAATGGGTATACATGCGAAAACAAAAAACCTTTATGCAGATTAGGTAAAGGAAATTAATTCTCTGTTATATAATCAATCAATTTAAAAAATGCAATTTACAGTGTGTGTAAAACCCTTAAAACTTCCTAATTAGTTATCAATTTACTCCTCTTCCCTTTCCTAAAAGTAGAACATTTTTATCCCGGAGGTCACCGTCCTGAAAAAAACGTATTTTCTGTTTATACCGAATTTTTAAACAGAACTGATTGAAAAGTTTTCGAAATCATAACTCGATATATATATCTTCTTACCTTACAAAAAAAATTGAATCTTTCAAAAATGTAGCCAGAAAATCCATTGTTGTTCTTGTTACTGTTGTTTTTTTCCCTTTGAATTAAAAATCTATGAAAAAATGTGATTCATCTCTAAAAATTTCCAAAATATTTACAAAATTTTACTGCTGCTGCATAGTGAGGAGGAGGAAGTCGTAATTCGTAAATCGTAAATGAGATAGCCATAAAAATATATATACTAAAAAATGTAGAGGTGATTGACTTGCCTTTTAAGTTCCTTGACAAGTTATTATGTGTTATTTTTTTGCAATTAAGTTGTTTATTTGTTTTGGTGCTGAATTCTGTTTTTAAAGTCAGAAAAATGTTTAGAAAGGATAACAAGAAAAATATTTTTATTGTACTTGAATGCGTGAGAAATTCTTTATTAAAATGGGTAAATATTTAGGTAAAAGCGACAAAGTTAAAATTGTATACAAGCTTCTTTTACTAGTAAAAATTAGACACTGGTACAATGCGAAGTAAAACAATATACATTCATTGATTGATTATCGCTGTAATTTAAAGGAAACTGATTATTTGGACTTGAGAGAAAACGAATTCCGGAAATTTGTTAATTTTAAGCTTAATACAATTTATATTACATTTTTAATGTAAGTTAGGTGAAACAGTTATTTCGCGACGCGAATTTTTTTGATTTATACAATTTTTTACTTCATATTTGTGTGCCGTGATGATCGTAGGTCGGTAGTCGTTGTGATTACGTGAGTTCACCTGTTTTCATTCATGCTTCATTTTACGTGTGGTAATTACTATGCTCATTTAAAATATATATGGAATTTGTAATCTATTTTGATTTTGTACATGTTTGTCTTGATCTGAAAAAAATGCACAATTAAATTTGCTTAGAAAGTTAGGTTTATAAAAATATATGGATCTAATCATTGCTAAATTAAAATGTTTTATTAGGCGCTTTTTGTATTGCATTGTAAGTAAGCATTATGTAATAACATTGTAAAAAGTTGAAACTGAAAAAAAATGTTCGAGATGATATATATATATATTATATTTAGATTATTGCGTAATGTATAAAATTGTCTTACAATTTTTTGTCGAATAGTTTGTAAAAATGAGAGTAATCTCTACTCGAGATTCTCGAGAAGATGGAAAGAGAAAAATAAAGCACATAAAAATAATTGGCCTGTTTAAGATGCATTTTTGATTTTAAGCTTTTTCGTTAACTTCATCAGTAGTACTTTCTCCATTTTGTAGCTTTGTGAAAACTTGTTTAAGCATTTTGTTGCAGAGGGCTGCGTATGGATTCATTTGCACAAGTTGTGCCTTGGCAAATTCACTGCCAAGTTTGGCTGCTGTTTCGAAATCAGCTTTGGCTGTGTCTGTGGCGTTGTTCCGAAGGTGGATCAGGCCCCGTTGGCAGTAAGCTTGGCAAGCGGCACGACCTTTCCCTTGGCTTAGATTAATGGCGGTGTTAAGGTCATTTAAAGCATCTGCACAAAAAATGAATGATGAAAATAATGTAGAAAGGTCGAAATTCGGATTTCAAATAAACTCTACGTATTTTCACTCATTTAACTTTAATTACCATCAATTTTTCCCATCAATCGCAATGTTTGCGCCCGATTATTGTAACCAGAAGCTCTGGAAGGTGCTGTGTCAATAGCTTGCGTAAATGATTTAAGGGATCCTTCCAAGTTACCAGTTTCTGCAAATTTCACTCCTTCCAGTTCAAGTCTTTTTGATTCACAATTAACTACAGAATCCTCTTCTACGGAAAAATCAAATAATTATAGACATTTAAAATGAATTGACACTCAATACACTCTCAATACTTTGTAATTCTTACAAAGTATTATATTGGGGTATTGTGAAACAACACACCTGCCTCTTCTAAATCTTCAGGTAAATCCTCCTTGTACACTAATTCCCCATGAGGCAAAAGAGGGCTGAAAATTTGGTTCAAGATCTCCTTATCCGTTAAGTCAGTCATTTTAAATTTGAAACACTCCAAAAATATTGGTTTGAAATTAAAACGGAAATTATTGAAAATCAATGGCTATTTAATCCAATACTTTTCTGACAATGATGAAATGTTGGCTTAAGTACAACCAATTTTGAGCAGATGAATATCGTGTGACTTAAGCGAGTTGTTTCGTGACATTTTTTATTACAAAAAATACGTACGCTTTGGGAGGCGTGGAGGTAGCAGATAACCAATCATCTACTTTTAAACTAGTTTTTTTCCAGTGCATACCAAAAAACTGGATAGAATTCCAGAACCGGTTTGGTGTCTTCAAGAAAACAATCAATGTGACAAAATATCCAGATTACCAACTTGTTTTTGATAGTTTGTCACCAAGAAAAATCAAATGACAATGAATGCTAAACCAATGAAACCGCAAATATCTCTGCACTATTATTGAGTATGACTATATGCTATGCAAAAAGTTAACTACCATTTTTTAATTGCATGCTCCAACTTTGCTTTTTTTATTCTTCCAAAATACATCTCATAACTTTCATCATCAACTTCTCATAAAGCATTTTTAATAAATTACACAAACTAATAAATTACTACAATTTTTTTTATAATGTAACATTCGTTTAAGTTTAAGTACACGCAAGGCATTTACACACATTTGAAACATGTTTTCTTTTAATTTGTGCGTCAGTAATTTTACTGTTAATGTCATTTAATGTACAGAATATATTATAATTTCGATTTTGACTTACAAACTTTAAAAACTAGAAAAATTAAAGTAATGTGAAATTCAATATACCAATCGTTTGTTGAGTAAAATGAAGTTATTGAGGGTAAATGTAAAATAAAATAAAAATTAATATAAAATTACAACAATTGGCAGAAAAGTTAAGAAATATTGACTGTTTTAACTGTTCTGAAAGTCTTTTGTTAATTTATTTACGTTTAATTACGCTTCAATGAGTCAAGTCTACCTGGTCATTAGGCTTACCATTTAGTACGCTACCACAGCTATTTTAATGAAATTTATTTCACGACTATTCTCCAAAACAAGTTGAAAGCATTATTCAATCAGTTAGGCAGTTTTCTAATCTTTTGCTAGTTCAACTTTTGAGTTATTACACAGCTATAATGGCTATCTTAATGATATATTTTAGTACCAGATAAGTTGTAAGTGGCAGATGATAACAATACAGGGAAAAAGTCCAGCATACCATACACCGCAGAAATGTTTTTAGATATGACAATGTTATTAGTTTAAGCACGATTTTTAATTATTATCATTTTTGATTATGTCATGTCAGATTTTCAACGGCAATATTTTACTACATAATACCATTAGTTTTTTTAAAAAACTACTACTACTATTCTACGCGCTGCAGCAGCAGTAACAACATGTTATTTTTTTAGCATGAAGAAGAACGAGAGAGGTTATTATTTTTTAATGTTTCGTTAAATTTTAAATACTAGCATAAATGCAACGATTACAACATCTTCAGATCAGTTCCTTTGGGGTTTTTTTAATAGATTTTCTTTCAAAAGCTAACTTTCCCTCTAACTTTGTAGAATCCGAGAGAGTTGGCATTGTAAAGAAGTGATGTGAGTCCCACGTAAGTTTCAATTACAATTGGTTTGTATTCAACAGTGCACATCGGTGATTCCGCGCCACCCCCACCACCACAATTTGATAAAATCTCGATTAATTTTCGGGAAAAGGTTTCAATGTCAAATGATCCCACGGCTGCGGCGCTGTGTTTATCTGGTGAAAAAATATGCTATAATTTAAAAATGTAACAGTTTATAATTTGTAATACTTAATTTTGTTGAATTATCATACTTTTGTGCCAAAGCAGAGGATGCGAAGTTAAAGTAATCCAAGGAATAGACTTGTCAAAAGGATTCCATTTTTGGTACAAAGTGACAGGTTTCTCGTTATCCCAAACGATGCGAATTCCCCATGAATTCCTTGCCCTGTAAAACCATTTTACAAAAAAAGCTTTTAAATTGCAATTTTTTTTACAAAACAAGTTATCTGTTTAAATTCTAAAATTTTACCTAGATTCAAATTTCTCCAAAGATAAAGTGGTCATTATCGAGTTTTTCGGTGAGTTTAATCCCCCAACACACCCAGCCATATTAGGATCAATTTCCCCCAAACTGTCATCTTCCCCACCCCCCGCCATCCCCAATTGCTGTTGCGAATTCTGCTGTTGTGTTGTCGACTCCTGCTCATTATCATCAACCGCAGACGGATCAATAGCAGCACATTTATTTCTTCGTAAAACTGCACAGCCCAAAGTTTGTACGGTCCCATGAACTTTTGGAATGACACCTTTCACCATTCCAGCCAATCCGCCCGCTAGCCCGTTCAATTTCCTTCAAAAAAAACATTAAACCAATCCAATCAATAAAATCATTCATATTTTAACTGTTTTCAAGTTAATTAAAAATCTTACGGAGTTAATGATTTATCCGGATACTTCAACTCTCCTTGAATTAATCTCTCAACGATTGTCAAATGAATGCGCCTCACCTCCTCAATTTTCATCCCAATAAAATCATATTTCACAATCAAGATACTTTTGTCCGTTAAAACTATAATCCTTTCTAGTTCATTATCCCAAGTGTCAATTTCAGTGAGGAACCAAGTTCCCTTCAAATTCCCATCATTTGAATCCACTAACTGTTGTACTTCATCGGTTACATGTTGGACAATATTGTCACGATATGCAAAGTAATCCTTGGCATCCATACTTTGAGGAGGTGGAGGTACCGGACTTTGAGTCATCCACCTATTTGAGTTGCTATTATTAAAGCTATCGAATAGAAGGGGATTCTGATTGAATTGAGGATTTGGAGATCCACACGGGGTATTAAGAGACACTGTCTCGTGACCATCAGCAGGGGAAAGGCTTCCTGCAGAGGGTGGGGTCATGGGAGTTATGGCTATTGAAGGCATGTCTCCTCCATCGCTTCCGGTGTCCAAGCTTAGAAAGCTGCGGAGTCCACGGGTAACTTTTGGAGTAGCTGAGTTGGAGGAGGTGGAGTCTGTTCCATTTCTGGCTGGGGATCTCCCACCACCGCCCCCGCCTCCTGTATTGAACTCGAGGGTGACTCCACCAAAGTCGGTGAGAGTGTCATCCATGCACTCATCGTCAGATAAGGAAACTTGGTGATAAGTGTGGTGGGGTTGGTGTTTGGGGGATGGGGAAGGTAGCATTTTGATTGTGGGATTAAAATGGGTAGTTTAACAGTACAAGAATGTAGAATATCATGTCACGTCATGTCACTAATTATTGTGCAATTTAATTTGAAGCATGTTTTTTATTGATTAGTTAGTTCATTATGTATTGAAAATATAACTTTTGACTGCATTTTAAATGGCAGATAAAAGCAAGTGAGTTTTGCAATCATTTTATTTGCGATTTTGCACGCACTTCACTTTCACGCTTGCTTATTGTCAAGTAAGTAGTAAGTGTCTTTTCTTGATTTTGTGATTGCAAGAATTACAGTGATAGAAAAATTGTTTTGTTAATTTTTTGAATTGTATAAATAGTTAAATGAGTTTATGCTAGTTTTACTTCAGTGAAATCAATGCGTCAGATTGACGGCGACGATGGCACGCGCGTAAGGTAAGTGGATGCACGATTTGACGACATTACAAAACATATACTTCTTTAGATGATTTTTGTTAAAGTTTAGATTTAGGCATCTCGGATCTCTGGTCTGTGTGAGAATCGGAAGTTAATCCATTATGGAATCCTTGAACGTAAACCATAAAATGAAGGGATCAAAATGTTCGTTAATTTTTAAAACGGGTCATTTCTGTGAAGCACTTCATTAAAATTTAATGATGAGTTAATCGGAGGTGAGCAGTGATATTTTTTGTGTAAAGTTGTGCTTCTGGTAATTAATCAGTAATAAAGTTTTTATAACGAAGTCTTACTTAGATTAGCGCGGTTCATTTCAAATAGATTATAAAGTCACATGTTTTGTCAATCAAGAAAGGTGACAGGTGTTTCCAGTGTCAATTTTTGTGTTTTTTTCTTCAAATTATGTATTGGTTTGTTATAGCGCACCGTTGTCGGTGATTTGATTTCGAATGGTGTCAAGTTTAGTATTCAAATTTTTAGTGTTATCTTAAATCTCCTCTCTCTCTCTCCGCACTTTTTAATCTAATTTGATTTGTAAAGTTTTTATATTAAATGAAGTTTTTAATTAGCAATTTCTTCCACCTTTTTGTCGGTTTAGAAGGACCAGTCTTCAGTTAAACCATGATGGAAAGGATATCGAAAAAACTTGAACAAACCAGTGACCATCTTGAGGAAGACCAGCAGGACAAGGATAATTTGAAATTGCACCGCCGTTATTTCAACGCTCACATTAAACACTACTTCTGATTTTAAAAAAAGTATGGAACAATTAGATATCTAATTTTTTCTAGCTTTTTAGCAATTTTTAACTGTTCTTGAAAAGTAATTTTTATGAATTTTTTTTGTTCGGGAAATTATTCAGGTGCAGCTGGTGGACAAGTCTCCCATTCCCACAAAAAATATATAATTTTTTACTACATTTGGTGCGGTTTTACAAGTAATAAAAAGCAGCAGGAGAGAAAATAAAAAACTATAAACGGTAAACTGGGAGAAGAAAAGGTAGTAAAAATCTACTATACCGTTACACCACCGTTATAAATACATGTCATCATGATACATAATATTAACCTATTTTTTAAACATACATTTTACATGTTCTATAATCTAGTTTTCCAGAGGCCATCATCAGCTGGTTAACATCAAACCGTTGGGGATTGTTACTTTTCCTTTCTTTTCTTTCTAGTCCATCTACTCATTACACTGTACTTTCTCCAGCGATTCTCAGGCCGGAAAGCATCGTTGTGTATATTTTGTGAAGCGTAACGCTTCCAACGACTTTGAGGCAAGTTTACATGCTTTGTTGGAAAATCGTAATCATTTTTTGAAATCATGAATACTTGAACTTTTTCTTTTTATAATTTGTAGTTATTTTAACTGTTTGTTTTTATGTATATTCCAGTGCAATCCAGCCATTTATAACATCTACCCATTCTATCCAGCAACAGCGTTTTTTTGTCTTTGTACAAAAATCCTCTGCACTGCAACTGCCAAATGAGTACATCTGCTACTTACCACCAACAGCGAGGAAAAGGTGACCAATTGCTGTACAAGAAAGAGAGATATCCCAAGTCACCACTACCACCTCGTTTACAAACTAGACTTGTGAACATTCAAGAGCCAAGACATAGAATGGTAAGTAAAGCGCAGGAAACTAAGATTTTCAAGTGAAAATCCCAATATACATGCATACATTTTACTCCTACTCATTTTTAGAGCTCTCTATGAACTTTCATGATTCATTCAGCCTTGGTCATCATTCATTCAATCTTCTTTTTTTAATAAGAGAATAGATAAGGTAGGGTAACATATGTGCTCGTATGAATGACGATGGTGGTTGGCTGATGATGGTAGTGGTCGTTTGACGTAGTTTGTAAAACGTGATATTCATTTGTTAGAGAGTATAGAGTACACACACTGCATTAAAAACTGCATTTACAATTTTTTTGGTACTTATCTTATTGGTGTAGTCAGTAAAGTAAGAGAAGTGAGGTAAGGTAAGGGATCACATTCATAGGGATGGGATAATGATGAGAAGTAGAATCAGACCATACCTGTCTTAACCATTTTATTAAATTAAAATGAAAGTAACACGAAGAGTTTTACTGGTTTTTTGTAAAACCACTAGTTATATTAGTGATAGCTCTCTCTTAAATTAACGTGAAGTCATATTTTTAATGGCCTAGATTATACATTTAGATTTTTTTCTGTTTCAAAATTGACTGCATTTAAATAGATGGAAGGAAAGTTTTTTAGTTAGTTTTAATGGAATGTTCGGTGCTAATTTCAACATTTCCAGGAGAGGCTACTCTTTGATTACGGACAAGTTAGTTCTAGAAGGACAAAAAAATACTCAGAGTATTTTGGAGTGTGATCGATCAAATCAGCAGAAGGGTTAGTATTATAATTAAGGAAAAATTTAAAAGGGTTTACTGTACAGTTATGCGATTGGTTAATTGGGGTGGCATTGCTCTGTTGAGTATGCATGTTGGTGGAAGGGTGGTGGTGTAAATGGGGTTGGTCAACTTGAGAGTTAATAGTCTGCCATAGAATTTGTGATTCTTGTTTTTTCCTGTGAAACTGGAGCATTTTTTGGAAATATTTGCATGTGGTTTATGTAAAATATAATATGGATCAAGTGGAAGTGTGTAATAGTTGGGAAGAGTTTGAGGATAATACGAAGGTATTCTATTTTTTGCAGAATTGAAAGATTTAAAGTTATAAAAATTATAAAACCACACTTTTACTTTCTGCACTTTTTTTTCTTTTCCATTGCTCACATAGTCTTTTTACTTACAGAATTTGAAAATATAAATTCGTTATAATTAGATGAGTTTAAATATTAAATGTTGCATTGTTTTTAATTTGTGTGTATTTTTATAGCTTTTAGATCAGCAGTTGGAGAAATTAAAAATACACAAGGTCCAGGAAACTAGATCATCGCCTCCAGAGTCTGAGTCGGAATCACAGTCATCCTCAACTTCCTCCTCTGGCGGATTGGAAGCGCCTTCCAAGATGAGGGTCCTTAAAAGGAACATGCCCCTCCCAGCGAGCAATGCAGAAGGTACTTTGAAAGGATTTTAATATCAAAATGACGTGCATAAGTTAATAAGTTAAGATTTGATTTCACGAATTTATACTTTTATTTTTATTTTTAGCGAGACCGATGGTGGAATCGCCGGTAGCAAGTACAAATGGAATGTTGAACGGTGGAGGAGTAGTGATACAGGAGGAAAGTCCGCGAACTCAATATGTGCCACCTGAGCCACGAATCTCGGTTTTAAGCCGTCCCAAAAAGAAGTCAGCTGAAGACCATAGTAATGGCAAATCAAAAAATCAGCCAGTGAAAACACTGGAACAGGTAAATTAATATGCATATTCATTTTACTTCTTTTGCTTGTTCTAAAACTAAAGTTATAATCATTAGGAAAAAATAAAGATTTTTATTGACATCTTTTATTTCTTTATAATTTCAGCGTGAACAAGAATACGCTGAAGCTAGACGAAGAATATTTGGGGACGCTCAAGTCGAGTCGTGACTCTCCCAGTTTTACCATAAGTGCTACAAATTCGCGAGAAACGTTTATTTCTGTTGTGTGGTGGGCCTAGAAAGCTAGTTTGTATGAATGAATGTGTGTGTAACAAGAACAAATAATTGTACATAATAACATTTAATTAATGAACATAATTGTATGTCCCTCCCGAGAAGAAATTGTTTTGTGTAAAAAAAATCGTCAGCATAAAAAAATACAGAAAACAGCAAGATGATATCGATCGTTAAATGCAACTCTTTACACAAAATAAGAAGAAGAACACCAAGTCAATTAAAATTTAAGAGTTTTTAGTATCATTGTTAAGTTTAATATATGATAAAATTGAGCATTTATAGAAAATTAAGTTATTATTTCTCTGCATATCAACAAAAAACATTATTATTTAGAAATTAAGTAAGCTTTCAAAACTGACTTACCTACCTACACAGCCAGCCTACAAAAGAAAAACTACCAAAATGATATAAAAAAAGAAAACATCATTGGTTCTCGCTACACTACAACCTCAATAAATGCTAAATACTCTTTTACAGTATTTTTGAAACTTAAAACTCAATTTTTATACCATCGTATTGATTAACTTCACGCTAATTTACGTATTATTTTTATTGCCACTCTTGTCATGTCATACAAATTTGTATTTTGGGTAAAGCACACACACGCTTTTATGCGTGTCATGTATGTATGCGTTGCATCTCACGCCGCGTCCGCATTTACAACCCGGAAGTAGGTCGACTGAAAATTAGAAACAATTTTATCCTATTTTAAGAGATCCCAATTTTTATTTGCCTAGTTTATTAGGATTGTGGGAACTAACCATGAACGTTTACGTTTGGTGTACCCATTTTATAGGCTCGTATAATTTCGTGTTGCATTTAACGTTAAAACCATCGCATCTTGAATCGTGTTCGTGATAGCAGAGAAGGGACTAGCACTGGACTAGAGCATATACCACAAGTCATCGTATATCCACAGGGAGCAAAATTGCGTTCAATATTACTACGCTACTACCCCCGCACTAAAGCCTTTCTTTCTCATTAAATTTTAGCGTGTACGTACACACTTAACATTATTAAAAAACCTGCAACGCAATGAAAAAAGGGGCAATCCACTTTTTTCCAACTGAAATATTCATCCCGAAGGAATCCTCATAAGAAATATATTATCATCATGGATGGATTAAAAAAAACCACCGAGACTACCGAGATTACTTTTTTTCTTTGATCAAGTTTGTTATTGGGAATAAGGAGGTACCTCATCACAACGTTCCTCCCCTGCCGCTATCCTAGCATCCTCCCATCTTCTCCTCTCTCTGTATCATTATCTTAAAATATGGGTTAATTTTTTGACATTCTTTCGCCCCAATGCATACTTCACTCTAAAATCATGCTTATTTGAAAAAATAATACGGGGCAAATGGTAAATGATTATAATATCAAACGAAACGTGCATTTATTGCTGCAACGCAATGAATGTGAAGAGAGTAAGTAGTTAACAAAGCGTGTGTGTTGAAAGAAGCACATTCACCACATCTCTAAGATATTTTTTTCTAAGACAATTGCTTCTCTTCTTCGTACAGAAGCACACAGCACAATCCATGTAATTGCCCTATATTTTCGTCTGGACTAGTACAACTTGGGCTTAAAATGAAAGACATGTTTATCTCGCAAATCCGTGTCTTGAGGCGTAAACATGTTTTGTAGAGTAGTAATGAGTAATGATCATGGTCATTATTATCAGTAGAATCGTGTTTTACAAACAAAAATCCATTCATTTATTTTTTCAGTTCAATGCAACCATAATAACAGTAGTAAAAACTTGGATCTCATCTTATCCCAGAGCTTTAACATCTATGATGACGTATGATGCAAAATGCCATATAGCACCACCGTGCCACCACCACCGCAGTTTGCAGTATATTATTTTCATCAGGTCTTTTATTTTGAAAAAAAAATCATTTATCTCGCTCTTTCGCTGACTGAGTTTGACTTGACTAATAAACTGTGATATTTTTAGGAGATAATTTTTTAATTCATTCATCCACAGTTTTTATGTATGTTATAGTCATAAAACTTAATACCTCGTTAAATGCTACGCATCTTTTTTTTAAAGATCTCTTGTAAGAGAATACATCGTTAAAAACGTGCCGCATACTATTTAGTGTATTTTCATGCAGATAAAAAAGAGTTTGACTATAAAAATGTGATGTGATATATGAGATGATGATTATGAGAGAGAAGAGCGAATGAACTGAAAAATTTACACACAGCCAGCACAGCAATTAATTTTGGTTGTGTGTCTTTTTTATCTACCTTACCTATCACAACGTGACGAAAATGAAGGCGAAGCAAAAGCAACGGAATTTTTATAGCGAGTTATTCAAAATAGAGCAGTGCATCAGCATCATCATCTTTCTCCGATATCCCCATCAATCATCTCTGCAAGTCTACATCTCTCATCTCAACTGACTAGTGACTTGACTAAAAGGGATAAAAAATATGACAGGGACAGAAATTTTAATAATTATTTTAAGTGGTAGAGCATCTATCAGTTCACTACACATTTTTAGGATTATCCTATTATCATATTTTTTTCTGCAAAAACATACATACATGCTTACAAATCTGCTGCAAGCGAGAAAAAAAGCCTGTAAGTCTAGAAAAAGAAAAATCGTGATTTGATTTCGTTTCGTCTTCGTAGTAGGCCGCAGATATGCATAAAAAAGTAATCTCTGTTTTCTCTATTTATTTACTTTTTTCCCTTACATCTTATCTTACGTGCATGGCTATGAAGAAGATGATGATGATGCGATGTAGTATATTAATCTGTTTGTTATATTCTAGTACTCCTCCAAAAAAGAAAAAAAATCTTATCATAAAAAAATATTAAACTAAGCTACTAAACTCCATTATCTCCACCTTCTTAACTTATCCTCCGCTTTTTTTTGCTTGCAAAGCTATAAGACGAGAGAAAGAGATAGAAGGCCAGGCCACCTGCACAATAAATACCCTGCAGGCTCTCGACTGAGTTTTTTTTGTGCCTATTATTGAGCCAGTGCACAGAGTAAAGTGTTGTGTTACTTATTTTATTCATATAACTATGAAAAAAATAAGATGAAACGAGAAAAGACAAGGAAAGCACGTTTTTCTTCTGTTTGCCTGTTCCGTTGTTTCGTTCGTTCCTCCCAAACAACAAACGAAGAAAACTAACGAACAACGCGTTTTTCTGCTAACCCTTTTACAACAGCCACAGCTCTCCTTCAATTTTTCAAGTCATCTCCTTATTTTTTTTCGTCGGTCTCGGTTTGTTCGTTACTCATTTGTTCCCTTCAGCAGCGTTCGTTTCTTCTGCAAAAACCTGCAGAACATGAACAACTTATGAGCAGCAGATGAGATGATGATCCTCTGCCGCTGTTTGGCTTGTCTTTCGCCTAAACTTCCATGTTTCACGTTTTTCTCTCTCTTTTAAGCTGATGAAGAGATGAGAGATGATAATGGTGAAAAAAAATCCCCCAGGTTTTTCCCTACCAATTTTTATACTTCATTTCATGATGCATGCATCTGTTCTTCTTGCAGGGTAAAAAGAAGCCTCTGACTGAACCCAACGTTTCAGCATCTCTACAACAAAGAGATGAAGAAAAAGATGCATACATGTGTTTGTGTAGAACACGCAGTTATAATAAAACCATTTTTAAACCATGAAATGATGAAAAATCTTACCTTACACACATTTCTCATTGTTACAGATGTACATATTTTTTGTATGTTTTTTTGGTATAGTTTAGTTAAGGAAAAAGAATCTAAGAGCCTTTTAGTGTATTTTACAATGTTATTATAAATTTGACGTATTGTATGCCTGCCTGTATGTGCCTTACTAACTAACTACCATGTAAAGTAGTGAGATAGGGGTTGTTTGTTGTAATGTAAAAATTATTAGTAGAAAACCAAGTTTGTATGCAATGCGTGTGTGATGCGCTGCTGCTGTTCGATGTTCTTCTGATGATGAAGGAGGTAGGTGGAGGTTTTACTACTGTGTAATTACGCACGACACGGTGAACAAGAAAATCATTTACAGAAACAACATCTCATCATCATCCCGACTCCCGAGACCCGACCCTAACAATAAGATTATGTAGGTGTATCGCTGCGTCATTCGAACAACAAAGGAATTTCTGTGGTGAAGGAAGAGCAGAAGATGAAGAAACGGGGGGAGATGAGAAAAGGAGGGAAAAGTAGCACAGCTTTGCCTTTTTGGGTTGGATGAGGAGGAGGAGCATCGGAATCTGCGTTGCGTTCTCTTTAATTTTATACTTTTTTATTGTATTTTTTATGTTTTCTTTTTTGTGTTCTTGGTTGTTCTGGAATGTTGTAAAGTGCGTGTCTCTGTTTGTGGTGCAGTGCAATTTTGTGATTGCGACTGAGACGACGTACTTGTGTTGTATGTGTATATTGTGTGTGGAAAGGGAGAAGGAGATTTTAGTTGAATAAAGATTTAACTATTCATTTAAAATTAACTACTAATCGCGTAGTTTACAGCACTAATCGTGTGCATTGATTTGTTTCGTGGTTTGGGAAGTTTTGGGAGATTGTTTTAGTATTTTAATCTGTCTTTCAAGCATATACTAATATTCTTTCTCTTTGCTGGCCGCACCTTGTAGGGTTCCAGCCAGGATTTTCGAGCAAAAACAAGGTGCATACCATTTATAGCACAAAAATGCATTTCAATTGCAATCAGACCATATTAATATAATGCATAGTAAAAAACATCATCCCTTTTTATAATGAAATGGGATGAAACTCTATCCTTCCTCTAATGAAATTTTTTTAGTAATCTTTTACCTGAAAAAATATGGAGTGCACAAGGGTATTAGTAACAAAAGTAAATTTACATGATGAAAAATATATTGTACTTTTGCCGTTGTGTTTTGATCTTCTTTACCTTGCCATGTGTGTAGGCTGTCGCTGTAACACTATTCTGTCTGATTGTTATTCCTGTGAGATCTTCAACATACTTTGTTGTGGATGTGAGTTTAGCTTAAAAAAGCATCTCTGATCATTTTCATGCATATTTTTACATGCGCTATAAGTACAAATGTCGATCTGTATTAAAATAACAATAAAAAAGTATGATGGTTTGGTTTGGTTACATACATATAATGCAGATCTTCATGAAAAAAATTTCTATTCCATATTCCAATGACAGTATTGAATGTGAAGGTATGCATGGCGGTTGGTGGTGGTGACATGACGTGTGGGGGATGAGGCTGATTTGGTTATACATGTAATGTCGTGAACTAGAATAGAAGCGTATATTTACATTAAGTGTGGTTGTCTTTTCATGTAATTGTGTTATTTGAAAAATGTTAAATAGTACAATTACACATTATGAATAAAAAACATAAAAAGTACACAGTATACTAGAGCTTTACGCTTACGCTATTTTACACGAGAACGTGAGTAATTGTGATTCTAACAAACTAACGTTTTATATTACAAATGAGTAAGGAATGTTTGAAAAAAAATGACAAAAGAAAAGCCTAAGCCTGACACATATGCATGCATCTTAAACACACAGTTATACTATAAAAGCAGTCGTACGTCAGTTTATACAGCGAGATGAAAAGCAAATGGACTTTTTTATATTATGATTGTTTTTTACCATATTTTTCAGGTGGGTATATATGTTCTTCTTCTTCTTGTCTGTGTTGCTGTTGTGGGGGATGTTACTCATTCACCATTACCTTTTTTTACTACTTTGCTAACTTTATAGCCGTCACTATGTATTATATCATGATGAGATGATGATGACTATGTTTTCTTTACTTCTTATGCTGCTTACTGATCATGATGATATGATACCTATCTCTGTTGTCTTTTTTTTACCTAGCTGAATGTAATATGCAATTCACTGAATATGACTATGATGATGTGATGATGGGCTTTTCTTTTTATGTTGGCGGCGATGATAGTGGTTTGGTTCTGAGTGCTGACTTGACTTAGAAAAACGTGGTGTCTTATGTTTTAGTTCTCTTCTGTGTGTGCACGGCAGAAGAAGAGAGGAAAAAATATTATTATGAGTAACAGCGCAGTAAGTACCTACATAAAAAGTTGACGTTCCATTAAAAAGAAAAATATATATACAAGCAAAGAAAAGTGCCAAAAAGTGGCAGAGCATTATATACACATTACAATTTATCGACAACATCATCATCACCATCAAGATGTGCTTCGGTATTGTTTTTTGAGTACATTTTTATGTGTGTGTCCTTCGTCTTCGGTAATAGCCTTCTTTGCACTTGAACAATATAACGGCACCAGCAGCACCAGAGTTTTTTTTCTGGATGTGAGTGAGAAGGTCCTTTACCAAATAAAATAACTTTGTGTAAGACATTATGAAGCGCTTATTGCCTTCATGTGATGAATATTGTTTCATTTTTTCTTGTTGGAGAATCGCTGTAAACGCTGCTGTAGTTGTAAACACCACACTGCAGACTGCAGGAGAGTAAAAAAGAATCCCCACACATGTAAAACAGCCAGTCAAGAAAAAAGAGCATTATTTGGAGAAGAGGATTATTATAATAGACACATAGTCATGTCATAGTAGTCATCATGTCATGGTATGCAATGCAGTGTATGGCATGAGGGTACATAATCATTTTCCAACAACGCCAAGGCAAGGTAGTCTGGATGTCTCTCTTTTTTTCTGTTACAAGTAATAACAGTGATGTGGGCTATTATTGTGTAACATACAAGAAAACTATTTGGAGTACTTCAGTTGTTGGTGTGGCGGATTGGATTGTTGTGTGTATGCTTTAGTCAGTCGCACTGACATAACGACAGAAGAAACAGTGTTCAGAAAAAAAGTAATTTGGTCTTTTTTTCCTCGTGTGTGGACGACGCGACGCGACTGAATGAGAGAGAGAAGCTCTTTCAAAGAAAAAAGTTTACTTTGTTTGATGCGAATTATTAGGAAATAAGCAGAAAGAGAAGAGAACCAAGTCGAGTGCCATGCCATGTCAGTGTGTGAAATAGGGTAGAAGACCATTGGAACAGGGGAACAGTCATCACATCAGTTTTTTACGAAAGACATGCAGCAGGACAACAGCAGGAGAATTGGCTGAGTAAATAAAGTAAACGGACGACACAAAATTATTAAGCAGCAATAGTAATAACAGGAAAGGAAGAAAAAAAGGAGATCATTAAGGGATCCTGCTTGCATAAAGCCTTCACTCGCTCACTCTCTGGACTCTGGCAAGGCAAGAGTGTACCGACTAACTGGAGTGGTGACTAGTAATCTCCATCCGTTTCACCAGCACCACCACCATAACAGCTACCGTTGTCGTTGCTCTCTGATCTTTTTTTGTTGTGTAATTTCCAATTGTGGTACTTACCTACTCACTTTTTCATGAAACACAATTTATTTTGATCAGATCATTATAAAAAGGTATATACCCGTATCACCCGTATATATATCCTGTGTGCTCGCTAACTATGCTACTAAACTGGAATTTAAAAATACACAACACAAGTAATAATACAATTTTTTGGTACGTGCATATCTGCATACATGTAAGCATCTCTCTTATTCCTCTTGGTTCACTCACACGGAAAAAATATACATTGAATTGGAATTGGATAATAAGAGGGGAAAACTGATGAAAAGCCCAGGCCAGGCCAGCTCAAATGCTAGACCGACCAGTCTGTCAGTAGGATTTTTATACGGATTATACAAGAACAAGAGGGCCAACAAACGGATACAATTCTCTCTAAAGTAAAAACGTGTTGTAAAGGTTTTTTGTGCATATTGGCTTAATACCCAAATGCAATACCTATGTACAAGAATGTTTTATGCATAGGGAATAGGGACTCTCGTGGTTGGATACGGATGGACATATCTACATGGTTTGTTCGCTATGTTCTGCTGTTTGTTGTTGTAAAAAAGCTGAAGGAGCGAGAGTGAGGAGTCTCTTGGTCCACCAGTCCAGCACAAACACTAACTCAGTTTGTAACTGACAAACGGTGAAAATGCGAGCAGGGTTTTTGTGTGCTGAGTCTAGTGAGTGAGAAGGTGAAGCAGAGGGACATTACATGTAACATATAAAGTCTATGTAAAAAATTAGAACTTTTGTGTTTGGGTTGTTTTTTGTTGTGAAGCTAAAAAAATAATAGTCAAGCTTACTGACTGGATACGATAAAGTCAGTCATGTATGGAAAGTTGGCTGGAAAGGAAATAAATATATGGAGAAGTGTATGGATAACATAAATATTTACAGAATAAAAATAATCATAATCGTTACCATCATCATTAACCAACCAACCTTGTTTCCACTTTCCAAGAGGAGAGGAGTATATAAAAATTGTAACATAATCAAATCAACTAAAAGATCAAAAGTTTCCACCTGTGAAAAAAATTTCCTGTAAACTTTATGAGGAAATATTAAAGTTAAGTGAAATGACATGACGTGTTGGAACAGAAAAATATATGGATTCCACTAAAAGTTCTGTGTGAGACGTGACGTGTGAGAGAGATTTGTGTGCAAAATACGCTTAATTGTGATTGTGCGTGTAATAAAAAAACGAAGGAATTTTCACCAAAATAAGTGTATGGATATCCCTGATCTTTTGAACTGAATGACAAGTTTATATTACGAACAAGTCATAAATGGATTTTGGATCGTTTATATTCTTGGAGCCGTCAACATACAAATTAGGTTTGTATAATATTTTTTTAAGACGCACTTTTTTCTCCCTTTCTGCATTGTAATTACTGCCAGTCATAAAGAAAATCGAGTTAAAGTAGTTATCCTTGTCTTGTCTTTTGTGAGTGAGCTTACAGTGACAGTAAACAAGAGAACCAAAAAAATGACGCTTTTTGTTTTGCAACATGCATTTTTGTTCATATGTCAAGTCATATATGAGCTGAAAGTAACGGTCTTCTTTTTGCATTTTGTTTTGCTGCGCTGCGAAGAAAATGTGCTTCTTTTGGATCAACATCATTTATCATGTCAGAATGAATGTCTGCCTGCACTCTGCACATGCAAAGCTTATAGCCCACAAACAACAAACAAACTATTAGACTTGTAGAAAAAGCCAAGAAATTCAATTAAAAAGATTATGTCAGTCGTAAATTTGTTGATGTCAATTATGATTCTGCTCATTCGTCTGTCATTACTCATTACTGATCTGTAGATGTGTTTTGTTCTGTGAAACAAAAAGTATAAATGCATTGCATTAGAGAAAAATAGGCTAGTATGCTGGTATGCTTGTGCATAATGCATTGTTGTTTGTTGTAGCAAGAACTTTAGGAAGGGGAATTGGGACTTGGGATTTACCAAGAGATGCGAGAGAGCGGGTAAAAAAGTCATAGTCCACAATCCACCATACCGACCGACGACAATACAAGGCTTGTATGAATATTTCATCTTGTTTACACTTTCAACTTTGTGTTCATCGTGTGCAGCAATAGAATCATAAACATGGTGTAAAAAAAATCTTATATAAATCTTTACTTTTTTGGAACATAGGCCAGGCCATCAGTTATTCGGTAAGTTCATAAATGCATGAAAAATGTCAATGTTAATAAGGTAATGACAAAAAAGTAATGTAAAGTACAAGAAGTCAAAGTCAAATTACAGAGCCAGTAACAAAGGTAGAAGGACAATTACCACTTTGCTTTGTGTGCTGCCGATGAATTCTGTTACAGCAAATAAAAGAGTGTAATATGTGGAGGATTAGATGTCGATGTTTGATTTTGGATGACCACAGGGAAGGAATTTTATCCTTTAAACTCACAGTAGTATAGTAACCCTTTCACCTTGATTTGTACCATAAAGGCGTACTTAGAGTTCATCCTATTTTAGGTTTTGGGACGGACGAAAGTCGAAAAGTGCATATATACTCGTTCCCA
>JAQFXM010002616.1:0-23851 GCA_034693345.1 Entomobrya multifasciata
ATATATCTATCATGTCACAAATTGGAAAGCAGGCAACTGATTTTGAAAGACAATAAAGCAATCTAATCTAATCTAATAATTACGTTAAGTTCAAACTGGTTCCACTTTAGAAATTAGTATTCTCCATGTTTAATTTCTCTTCAGAATTTATCTACCACGCTTGGCCATTCGTTCAAGATATCTACGTAGGGTAATATTTCGTAAAATATGCAGAAAGATTTTTTTGGTCTTTTATTTGACTCAGTTTGAAAAATAATATATTTTTGACCGTTATCAACCATTTTGAATTTTTTCATTGCTTGTTTCTAGCGTGGCGTCAATTAAAATCAAGAAAGCAAATTATGTTTCATTAAACACTAAAAGAAAACAAAATTCATTGGCATAAGTTCATTTCTTCAAAACAATAATTTCTGGTATGCAAAGAAGGGATTTATGTTTTTGATAAGTTAAGGCTTCTGTAATGATAATGTCATAGTTTATCGCACGTGTACGCATAGGTCTATCCGATGACTTGTTTATCGATAAACATGCCAATCATGATTTTAGTTGAAGTGAATATTATTTAAAAACAACATGTTTGTTTCACGTCACGTAGCCTACAAAAGTATTTAAGCGGACCGATTATATCCATACACCGGTGTAATTAAATGATCAACATGGTGACATAAACTAGACTATGATAAGTATCAATCCTTTTATCTTGGCTTTTCTGACACTCCAACTGTCATCCATCATTAAATCTTTGAACAAACAGCACATAAATGACAGCTGGGACCGAATTCAGGTCGTCAGTTACATTTCAATCCGCACAAAGAAATGAAGCTTCAGGTTTGCATAACAATTTTCTTGGCAACAATCTTCTTGGTTGGATTTGCATCCTGCCAGGAATGTTTGCCTGACGACGAGCGCGTTGACTGTCATCCCGACAATGGCGCTAACGTGGAACGCTGCCTTCAGCGTGGTTGTACGTGGTGTGACGCCGTCCCCGGCCGAAACACTCCAACATGCTTCTTCCCAAGGAACTATGGCTACAAAATGACTGGAGAGCCGATCAACACGGGACATGGATTCAGAGTTCAAATGGAACGCACCACCACAAGCACCTTGTTTGGTGGAGACTCCACAAATTTGACACTTGAAGTCGATTTTCAATCTGACTACCGTCTACGCGTGAAAATCACTGACGACCAGCCTCGTTGGGAAGTTCCCATTCAAATCGACCCTCCTACTGGAAGCCTTAATGATCCTATGTATGATGTTCAGTTTGAGAATGAGCCAGTGTTTTCATTCAAGGTTATTAGGAGGGAAACCGGAACAGTAATTTTCGACAGCAGTTTGGGAGGATTCACTTTTTCTGACCAGTTTATCCAAATTGCATTTAAATTACCATCCAAGGATGTTTACGGAATTGGAGAAAATGAACAACATACACTAAGACACAGCTTTGAAAATCGACCATTGTTTCCACTATGGGCATCTGGACTTTTCCCAGATGTAAGTATACAAATACGACATAATTTTGTTCATGCTTATCAATTAAATGGTTTAAAATTTATCTTGCACGTCTTTCGAAAACACTAACAGTACAATAGAAACTTATATGGAGTACATCCACAGTACACGGTTTTGGAAGAAGATGGAAACGCACACACAGTCGTCGTTATAAACAGCAATGCTCAAGGTAAAAAATTAATAATATCCGTTTGCTGAATTTTATCATTTTTAATCAAACTTCGTAAAATTCATTGCTAATAAAATATTTAATTGTTACAGAAATCGAAATGCACCCGAGCCCCGGTATTGTGTACAAAACTATCGGTGGCATTTTGGACATGTATTTTTTCATGGGACCCACACCCGAAGAAACTGCCATACAATACTCTGAAGTAATTTCAATACCAAAAACATGTAATGCTATAATTAGCTCATGATAAGCAAACAAAATAATTTATACATATTTTAACTGTAGGCTGTCGGTCGTTTTCCATTACCACCATATTGGGCCCTTGGGTTCCACTTATGTCGTTACGGTTATGACTCGATTGAAACGATGAAGGCCACTGTTGACAGAATGATTGCTGCAGAAATACCATACGTAAGAGTTTACGATTAAAATTAATTAAAAGTTTTCAGCGATTGGTTGAGTTAAATTTTGATTTTTTCAGGATGTTCAATATGGAGACATTGATATTATGGACAGGGTAAGAGAAGTAGTCAATTGATGTTTTATGGGATGTAAGTATGTGTGTATGTGAGTTCTTCTTAAGTAAAGTGTAAAATATCTTTTAATGAAGGCTTTAGATTTTACGGTTAGTCCAGACCGTTTCGCTGGGTTGAATGAATACGTGAAAGAGCTGAAAACAAAAGGAATCAAGTTTGTCACAATTTTGGTAAGTAAATTAATGAATGAAATTTATGCTCACTTTTTAGTTGGAATAAATATTATTAATGATTATGAACACTTTTTTAAAAGGATCCTTGCATTGCTACCGGTGAACCTAACGGAACATACCGGGCTTTCGATTTAGGTAACGAGATGGACGTTTGGGTGAAGAGGGCAGATGGTGTCACACCTGCTGAAGGAAGAATGTGGGCTCCAGACACAGTATACTTTCCAGATTACAGCAAGAACTCTACAAGGGAATGGTGGAAGTTAATGATCAAGGAATTTCATGACATACTTGAGTTTGATGCCCTGTGGATTGATATGAATGAGCCTTATAATTTTGTGGCTGGAGATGAACAAGGATGCAGTGTAAACAATCTCAATAATCCTCCCTTCTACCCAAGTAAAAAAATTAACACAACGGAATTTCTTTAAAACTCAATTGATTTCAATCATATTCTAATGGAGACGTTTTTAATTAATTAGAAACGCTGAGGGATGGAAATCTTTTCGACAATACCCTTTGCCCCGACAACAGAGATAGCTTAAGTACCCATTACAATACTCACAATCTTTACGGGTGGTTCGAGGCTGAGCCTACCCAAATGTAAGACAAACGCCTATAAATTATATTATTTTTTTCATTTGGTAATGCAGTAAGATAAAAGATTATATGCGCTGTTGTTTAATGAACCGATAGTGCTGCTAGAGAAGCAGTGGGTAAGCGTACGTTCACCCTCTCGCGTTCCAACTTCATTGGTCAAAGCCGTTGGTCCACCCATTGGCTTGGAGATAACTATAGCAACTGGGAGAACATGTTTTACAGTATTATCGGCGTTCTCCAATTTTCCTTATTTGCCATGCCTTTCGTTGGCCCTGATATCTGCGGTCACCAGCGTGACGTTGATGTAGAACTTTGCCAAAGATGGCAGGAACTTGGCGCGTTCTACCCTTACTCTAGAAACCACAATGCTAATGGACAAAAAGAGCAAGATCCCGCTGCATTTAACGGTACCATCATTGAATCCAGTAAAAAGGCCCTTTTGGTCAGATACACTCTTCTTCCTTTCTTGTATGGGTTACTTGCTCGTCATGAGAAATGGGGAGAGACTGTTGCCAGACCAATGTGGAATTTATATCCTAAGGACAAGGTTGCGAGGGGCATTGACAGACAATTCTTCTGGGGATCTGGGATCATGATTACTCCAGTACTGGAACCTAATACCACCACTGTGGAAGCATACTTTCCAAATGGACGATTTTACGACTATTACACTGGAGAGGAGGTGAATGCACGTGAAACCACTGTCGTTTTGAATGCGCCTTTGGATCATATCAATGTTCATGTCCACGGTGGCACTATTGTCCCCACCCAGCAACCTGCAGTGAACACGGCAATTTCAAGGAATAATCCATTTGGATTGATTGTTCCTCTTGATGATAACCAGGAAGCTGTGGGAAGTTTCTTTTTTGATGATGGCGAATCATTCGGTATGAAATTTATCTGTTTATTTACAATTAATTATTTAGAAAGAAAGAATTTTTCTGTAATCTACACGTATCTTTCCTTTTTATTTAGACACTATGCAAACTGGCGACTATTTCATTGCTCAATTAAGCGCTGCCAATAGAACAATCAATTACGTGGCATGGAGAAACACTTATCCAGGCATGGCTAATCATACTGTTGATACTGTGAGAATTTTGGGAGTCTCACCTTCCCCCACTTCTGTCACTGTCAATGGACAGGCTCACACCAATTTCACAGTGCTTCCAACCAAGGAAGTTTACGTTCAAGGGCTTAACCGTGTTGCAAATGAAGACTTTGTTCTTCAATATAATTTATGATAATTTTTGCAATAAAAGTCGATGCTTTTATCTTTTATTATACTGATTACGTCACTGCTATCTAAGATGACTATTGTAGAAGGAATCTATTGAGAAGTCATATATTTTGTAGTAGAAGTAAAATGTTTGTTGGCGTTTCAGTGTGCAAAGGAAATTAAACACTCAATTTGTCCCCAAGCATCATTCACCTAATCTATACTATTTTAGCGTCCAAAATTTTCAAAACTGGAGAGATGACCTAATGAATGTCAAAAAATTCTAAATTCTAGCGTGCATCCAAATTACTGCTTTGTATAGGTTTTCATTAACGACTCTAGCCATCCTACATTCATACGCAACATTATTTTATCCGAATAAGAAAATAGCATATATTAACCGTTCCTTGACTCACGTGTGAAGATTAGAGAAACAGGATGGTAGTAGTGGATAATTCCAGACTCTTCTAAATGGGTACATCACTACTACATTTTTATGTATGCTTTTTATTGAGATGGTTTACATTTTTAAAACGCTGTTAATTTTTATCTTTTCTCCAATCAGTGTTGGTCACGGTGCTGATCATCATGACCAGTTTATTTTACTAATTAAACTTTTTTACTCACAGTTCAAATGTCTTTGGACGTAATTGACTTATCCTACGAAAAATTGGTATTTACTACGACTAGAAAGAACCTGTAAAAGTTTTGGTTTTGTTGGGAAAGCCCCATTTGTTATCCTTTTCGTATTCATCATAAAATCATGAAATTTGTGTCTTGATGAACTATTTTTAAACTGACCCAGCGGAGTTTAGTAGTTCGACAGGATATAAAAATTATCCATCAAGAATCCCACTCATTGTCCGTGACGAATAAGATCGCCTCTGGGTATTATCATTGTAAAAATATCAGCTTGTTAGTCATCTTGGCTACTTTTTTGCAAACCTGTTACGCATGTCCGTAACCGTGCCAGTGGAGTCTCAGAAAATAATTTGGCAGTAAACAAGATTCGTTGAAAATTCATGTCAAGAAGCATTTTTGGTATAATTTC
Source organism: Entomobrya multifasciata (assembly GCA_034693345.1). Lineage (NCBI taxonomy): Eukaryota > Metazoa > Arthropoda > Collembola > Entomobryomorpha > Entomobryidae > Entomobrya > Entomobrya multifasciata. The sequence goes on from JAQFXM010002616.1 coordinate 5,261, forward strand.
AAATTATTTCAAATTGTTGAACATTTGATGCATTGCTTGCTGCCAAAATTAACGCGTGGGAAATTCCTTTCTACAATTTTGAGGAAAATTATGATGAAAGATGATGACTTCTAAAAACTACAAACCGAATTTTTAATTGGAATACGAACAACTATCAAGGCTCATGTTTCTAAACCAAGTTTGTGATTTTTTTGGAATTGTGATACATAACTTTATTGGCTCCCACGAAATTAAAATTAAATTAGCTATAAAATATAGTAATTGCTAACAAGACACCGACACCACAAGGTAACACCATGTCTACAATTTTTGTAAAAGGAAATTGAATTGCATTCCTTGAAATTAAATGCTTTAATAATTTAATTATATAGGTAGGTATACTTCAAAATTAGTTTCCAACAGTAAATAGAATGACGTGCTAAATAGCCACTGCCATTGGAATGGTACTTTAAATTACATTATCAAAAATGGCCTTGAAGTACATTTTTTTGTTTTCAGCCTTTTAGGCGTGAAGTTGTGTTGTGCGGGTGTGTATGATGCATAATTGTACAATGAATGGAGTAAAGCACACAAAAAGTTTGTACTTCAAAAAGAGCAGCAACAATAAAGTATTTTTATAGAGTTGTATTTCTTTGAGAAGAACAATTACAGGTTGTACCGTTGGACTTTGTGCGCTGCTCCGCATTTTTTATTAATATTTTATCACTTTTTGCTCTGCACAGGTAACATTGCAGCAAAGCAACAAAAATTCCCATAATGCAATGCAATTAGGCATTTTACAAACATGCGTTCCACTACGTTTATGCGTATTTGTAATATGAAAGAAATCATAATTGTTTAACGATCTATATTGCGCTTGTTGTATATGAACAAAGCGGTTTAGGAAATAATCAATTTAAAAATAGACATAGGTACGTACGTAATATGTACGTTGTGAATTATGTAGATACTTAAATGCTACACAGTCTTGTTTTGGATTGAGAAATTATTATTAAAATTGTTAAGTTTTAATTTAACCTCTTAACTTCCTACTTCTTCTTGCTATTTGAGTACACAACAATTAATGGCCTACGGTCAAAAGGTGGAGGCCACGTTGGGTAAGCGACGATTTCATAAGCTGGATATCTTGGACGGTAAGAGTACAGCCATGGGTCTGGTGGACCAATATTAGGATTAGATGGTCGTGGTCCAGGATCACGGGGCCTGTAAGGCATTGCGAATGGAGGATCCCACCAGCTTGGTCTTGGTGGGGGTGGAGGAGGAGGGGGACGGGATGATTGTTGTGATGGATCGTAAGGTGACTCAGGAATTGAAGGTGAGTTTGATGAAGATCCTCCGATTCCTAGATCGTTTGAACCCCATGGATTAGTAGGGCGCCAAGGGGATTCTCCAGAACCACTGGTAGGAGAGTTAGGAATAGAGGGTCTTGGTTTTGGTGCTCCTCCCCAGTTTGCAGGAGGACGGGCGTTTGATGGCCTGGGTGATTCTGTGCTTTCCCAATTATCAAACTCGATGCCATTTCTGTCCCATTCTGGCTTTGAGTTGGGAGTGCTTCCCCACCAATTATCGTTATCACCCCCAGACTCGTTGCTACAACTACTGCATGATTCTCCACTCCCACTGCCTTTTCTTTGACTGGGTCTAGTTGAACTTTCTTGAGAACCAGAACTTGAGGTCGAAGAGCCAAAATCCCCATCTAAGGGATCAACTCCATTGTTTCTACCGCCAAATGGGCCACCTGACCCAGGACGTGCAGGCCTTTCAAAAAACGGTGGACGATTTCTAGAGCCAAGTGGTCCAGAACCCTTCCCTGGCGAAGAACCAAAGTCTGAGTCAAGTGGATCGGCTCCACCCCTTCCTCCAAATGGTGCTGGTCTGCCACCGAAAGGTGAACTACTACCTCCAGGTTTCGAACTGCTTCCCAAATCTATATCTAACGGATCTTTTCCTCCATCATTTCCTCCAAATGGTCCGCCTAAACCACTCCCACTAGTAAATGGAGGAGCATTACTTCCAGGAGTTGTACTGCTACTTGGAGGATCACCCAAGTCAATGGCATCATCTAAAGGATCCCTGTAACCACTACTTGAAGATGGTCTACCAATTCCACTTGCACCGGTAAACACTGAACCACTGCTTCCAGGAGTTGTACTGCTACCAGAAGGATCGCCCAAATCAATTGCATCATCTAAAGGGTCCCTGTAACCACTGTTTAAAGATGGTCTACCAATTCCGCTTGCACCGGTAAACACTGGAGCACTGCTTCCAGGAGTTGTACTGCTACCAGAAGGATCACCCAAATCAATTGCACCATCTAAAGGATCTCTATAACCACTATCTACAGACGGTCTTCTAATTCCACCTCCTCCACTAAAAAGAGGAGTATTGCTTCTAGGAGTTGTGCTGCTAGCAGGGTCTCCCAAGTCTAAAGCATCATCCAATGGATCCCTGTTGCCACTCCCCCCTACAAAAGGTCCACCACTACCAAACGGCTTATCATTCCCTCCAGGCTTTGGGCCAAGTCCCAAATCTAATCCAAAATCTTCCTCCAAAGGATCTTTCCCTCCACTATTTCCTCCAAATGGACTCTCAGGTCTCTTTGCAGGTCTACTTCCTCCTGGTGCACGGCTACTTTCAAAAATGGGTGGCAAGCGTTCCATGGAACCACTACCACTTCCCGAATTAGATCCACCTGGCCACCACGGATCAGCGCATCCATTTGGGCCCGGTTTTGTACATACCGACACTGCTGGATCAAATACCATTCCACTTGGGCAAGTAAAGTCATATCGTTGCAAGGCAGGTTTATTCCACGTGCTTCTATCTACACATCTGAAGAAACTGCGACAGTCAGCTTGATTGACAAAGTAGCCAGGTCTCTGACAACTTATGGAATCCTTATGACGATCCCACCAAGATGCAGGTACTGTAACAAAATCAATTGTCCATTTAAACCAGTTTCCAAAAAAACGTGATTGAAAAATTCAAAATAATATATATTCAATCTTAACTTACCCCCTAATGTGTGTTGACATCCCAAGCACAATGTCACAATCAGAACATCAATCCACCTCCCCATTTTAATCAACTTGACAACTTATGTAATTATCAAAATGATAATGTCAAAAGGACAAGACCTTCTTGAACGAGGTCCTACAGGAAGTTGAGCTTAAAGCCAACTGACTCTACATGCCCACCTTGCTCTTCATATTTATCATTCAATGAAATATTCCTATTTTTTCCTGAATTAATCTTTCAGAATAAAAAAAACAAACCTGTGATGAATTGCATTGAGGTATGCTGCTGAGCTAGACCACCCCCGCATGCTAAGCTGTTGTAGGAATCTCCATTCATAATTGAGTTAAAAAGAATTACTCTGCTCATCTTCCAAGAACTTCACTTCAATGCATGATAAACGATATTACTCATTTACTCATCATAAATATTTTCTTCATGGTAAATTGTAGTAATACCTACACAATCTTTCACACACACACAAGTTTAATATCCATGTTCATAAATAATCCAATGGTCAGTTTTGCACGCAACATGTTGGTTTATTAAATACTTCCATGTAAAATTCTGCAAATTCGCAGAAGTGTCTGTTTACTTTATTTCACAAGAGCCAAAGCGGCTTGTACACACAGTATCCATTTTAAACGCTCGTAATAAAACGCAGGTGCACTTGAGTGAGACCAACCGTGCGAAAAACTTTACCAGCACCCATTATACCATACCATGCGTTCTTATTTCATCTTATAAAAAAATCTAATCTCTTCTTCAGAAAATGTATTCCATGCATTTAATTTCAATTTCAACAGAATTCCCATTTTTGTATTTTGTATTTTTCATGAGAATCCATACACGAAATGCGAATTGCTTTTTAAACTTTACAAACTTTAAAATCTATTCATTCATTCCTTCCATTTAATCATTCAAGCTAAACTTCGTACGTAGGTAAACCAGACTAATAATTCTTGAGTTCTTTATTCCTTCAAAATAGTTCCTCCACTTTATAAACAAGCCAAATAAATAAATAGGTAGTACGATCATGATGACGATGATCATCATCATTCATGATCCATCCATCCACTTTCAACTTTTTTTTTGTTGTAGTAGTTTGACTAGAGATGTTGTTGATTTTGATGGTGAGGAAGAGCATCTCATTGATATTCTGTTATTGTGTTTTGTTTCGTCGGAGGAGAGAGGTAATAAGAAAGGAGGATACACAACAAAAAAAAAGATGGGAGGAGGATGAAGATGATGATGTAAAGAGACACATGGAATCTATCATGGTTTTGGTTGGTGTATAATATAAATATGTACAACATGATTTTCATTGCTTTTATTTTTTTGGATAGTTGAAAGTGAAGGAGATAATTAAGGAGGAGACCATACTGCAAAATAAGAAGGAGAAAGGGTGGATGTGTGTGGATGCGGATGGTGGAAGTCCCGTTTGATTGCTAGTGAATCAATTCACTTCACGTCCGTCAAAAAAAGGGAAAAGCCTTGCTTGATGCTTCTTTTTCCTTTTTGCTTCCTTGTCTGTGTCCATGTCTGTGTATATCAAAAAGCTTTACTTTTTAGTATTTTTTTGTGGGGAAGGGAAAAATAAGGTATAAGCCAAGCCAGCAACTTTTTTTGAGCTTCTTCTTCGTCTTCTTCTTCTTGGTGTCCACCATGCAATCCAATTCAAGCCATGCCACCACCAACCAAAGAAAAAAACGTCATCAGTTTATAGTTTACCAAGTCTAACTTTACGGGATGCACATCATGCTTGTTTTTGAGACGTGCTTATATGCGGACAAGTGTTATATGTACATGGTTGGTATACACACAACAAAAAACGGAAAGGAGCAAGAAAACGGAAATTTTCTAACAGGAAAAAGGAGAAGAATTGAAGGGAGAGAAAAAGTTGCTGTTTCTTTTTCTTGAGCCATCATCATCGTCAGCTTCTTCGTCATAGTTATCATCAATAGCAAAGCAAAGTCTTGAATTTTTTTCTCTTGACTTCTTATGTACTTTTAGATTTTTTGGGGAATAAAAAAAGAACAAAAAAATCTTCTTCATGTTTCTGGTGAAAAAGAAAAGAAAAGATGACGATGATGATCATGCCCTGGTTTTTAAAGTTTTTTTGTAGTGTTTGCTTGTGTACTTGGTTATGTGTCCGTTGGCCAAGAAGGAGTGAAGTGAAGGAGGCGGAAGGAATGTACAAACGAAAGAAAGAGTGAGAGTGGGGCAGAGGGAGCAAGAAAAACAGGAAATATAGTAGAGGGGGTGGCAGTTGCAAGAAAATTAAAGAAAATGTCGAGAGAAAATCTTGTAAATGGGCGATTTTTAATTAAAAGATTTTGATGGTGTAAAATCTAATTTTGAAGCTACTTTTGCGTATACATATTTGGTTGGTCCAAATAATTTTAAACAAAAAATATCTGGAATTGATTTGTCTGAAAAAATTGTTGGTAATTTTAAACGTTATTTCGTAATTTTAAAACAATAAGACAAAAAATTGCAGTATATAGGTGCAGATTTTCGTTGTCATAATTCGAAAAATGTGTAGCTGTAGATACTGAAGCGAGCCACAAGAAAGCATCCATTGCATTTTTCCTGGTTTTTGGTATTTTTTTCTTTCCTGATACATCATACTTGTTAATTAATCATCATCATCAGCGCAAAATAAACAGCAAGGGACAAATTTTAAATCGGGAAACTCATGAATGATGATATGTATTTATGTTATGTATAAGGCCCATACATTTCTTGACGTTTCGGAATCCCTGTTGATATTCTTCGATTGCCACCCACACGCATGTATTTTTCTTTCTCTTTTATTTTCTCTCCTCTTCTTGTTTTTATATCTGTAAACTTTTTTCCACGAGTTATTGTTGTTCTTACTTTCAACAATCTTTGATTGCCATCAATTGACACAAATTAAGTTACAAGTCTTTGTATCTAGTAATCTAACATCCATTCGATTCCTTCCTTATTCCACAGAGTAAACCAAAATATTACAAAGGAAATTCGTGGAACAAACGAAACAAAAAAGTTTGATAATAATAATAAAAGATAATCTATCGTCAATTGCCCAAGATCCCACATGATTTCTCTTCTTTTTAGCTTTCCTCTGTAACAAGAAGGGTCCTCCTGTTCATCATGGAGTGCGGTCACCTCTCATCCTTGTTGCATTCGATAAAAAAGTAAAAATAATATGGTGTGTTTTTGTTTTTCAACAGTTCTTCACAATTTCCGCTGACGAAACGGAAAAAGAACTTTGGGTGGTCATTACTGCGTTTTTGATAAACTCTACTTTGTGGAGGGAAGGAAAACATATGGAGGAAATTTTTTTATTTCGTTATCTGTTCCTATTGCTCTGCTTTCAAAAAGATAAAATGAAACGGTTTTCCTGATAATGATGATGACGTCCATTTTGGAGGAGTTTTTTATTCAATTTATAATAATATTGATACACACATACAAGAGCGAGCATGCTGAAGATAAAGTGTTTTTGAAGCTTCTGAACAGTTAACAAATTATAACAACTTGTTTCTTTTCTCTTTTATCTTCTCCAAGAAAACTGACAGGCAGGTCATATTTTTTTTACGGTACTCCCTGGAGAATTTATAAAAGCTGAGCCAAAGCATAAAAAACAGATGGAGGGGAATCGGGGTCTGGGGTAAGTTTTTTTGGGAAGGGAAGGTACTACAGGGGCACTTTAAGAACATAAATGTTTAAAAGTGAAGATAAGTAAAGCTGCAAAAGCTTCAAAAAAAAGTCCTTTCACCCAACCTAAAATTTCACTTAAGCATTAATTATTTCCAATTATTTCCTCATTCTACTAATTAATGACATTAATACAACATCAAAAAGTTACCCTTTAGGATGACGAAATCAACTTACCTTTGAAAAGTAACCTTTCATTCATTTTTGCTCATTTTGTACCTAATTTTACCTCTGCATTGGCTAATTGGTTATGTATACCGTATATATAAATAACCTTTTTGCTAAAATGTTTTTCAAAGGATTGAGTAAGTGATTTATTTGGTTATTTTGAGAATTACAGTGAAATAAACCATAAACGAATAATCAACTGTTACATATCATTTTGATTTTTGCTTAAATAAGCCAAAACTCAAAACAGCAAAAGGTTTTCTTTCTGACGGCCTTTCCTAAATTTAACAAATTCTCCAGGGAGGCCTTGAAAATTTCTAAATAAAATAACCAAAGTAACAGTTTTTATTACCTGGAACACCAACATCAAAACAAGTATGAAACCTTTCAAAAACTAAAGTAATACATTTTCATACATCAGCGCAGCAGCGTCTTTTTTTCCGGGGGTCTCATGTTAGTCTCATGGGATATTATAGACCATCTATTCGTTTCCTGTAAAAGTTTCCATGAAGATATTGGAATTTTATAAGCTAACTAAACAACACATAAAAATACTTTTTTTCTCGAAAATTACAAATTGTTTTCGAAAATTTAAAGCAGCTGAAAAATTAAGTTATTTTATTTCACCATCAAAATATTAGTATTTCAACATCTTTTCAATTAATCGTTTCAGTCTACCGATCCTCCTTGTCGTTGCGTCTGTAATGAAATCAATGCTACATGTCGCATCGTTTCCATGTAAATAACATAAATGAAAATTTACTCAAGTTATTAAAATACAGTAGCCTACAAAGCAATTACAAAGTATAAATACCTGTTAAGAATATAAATTCATTAAAAATGCATGCGGTTTTCTTCCTTCTGTAAAGAAATTTCTTAAAAGACGACGGAAAAAACTAGTTAACCAATTCCAATGCAATGTAATACATCAGCGAAACAAGCTTATTTGCTTGAGGCACAATAAATACAGAAGGAAAGTAAAGAAAACCCTGAGTATTTTACTTTTTTGTGTATGTTTTCTATTTAACTTTTCCGTTTTCTGGTCTGAACTGAGCTTCCCTTTACCAGTAACAAAAGCAAGTTCCCTAGTTTTTTTCTCTCCATAATGTTCATCTCTCTTGAATAACAGTACATATAACTTATGTAGTATTTTTTTGAAGGAGTGACTGACTTGATGTAATACACAAGTACACAAAGTCAAATAACAAGTAAGTAAATAAGTGTAAGTAAAAAGCTTCATTTTTCACAAAAACTTTTTTTTTACCCTGACTATTTTTTTGTTTACTTTTTCTTCCCTCTCTGCTTCTTCCTTACTTCCTTTTTTGTTGAATGAGGGATTTTTTTTAGTTTTCACTTTTTGTGGTGTATGGAATAGTGCTGAGCTGAGAAGGATTGATAACAAAATATTGAGGCGAATTTAAGGAGTTGTTTTATTTATTTACTGTTATGTTCCCTCTTTTCTGTGTTGTTCTTCTAAAGAGATAGTTCGGTTTACTATTTCCATTTTAAACATCCCAATCATCATCGTCCCAACCAAAAAACCACGAAAAAAACATTTCTACATTCTAAATGTAAATACCTTACTTTGATGGAAGTTAATGGATGATGTGTGAGTATATGACTGTGTGTGTGGCAAGTGATGCAAATAAACATGGAACATGAACGCTTTACATTATGCATTTGTCAATTATATGTCATTGTCATCATCAGTTCATGTCCTCGTTTTGTCCTGTTTTTTTTGTACTTTTTACTTCTGATTGATTGCCCTGGAAAAAAGCAAAGCTTTTAAATAAAGTTCCATTTCTAAAAAGTTAACCTCAATATTCTTCTTTTTTTAGTATTTTTATGGCCTATAGTGCGGAGTGCTGATGACAAGACATGACTGACTGACTATGATCCTCTGTGATGATCGTTAGAAACAAAAATGAGAAGAGAGGAAATGTGATATGTCAACAATGCATTGAATATGAACGAATTGCAAACATGAACTTTTCCCCTTAAACTTTCCTTCCATTTGCTGTTCAAACATACAATAAAATGGTTGGTTGTCTTTGGGTCGGTCGTCTCTCGCATGTTTGCGATACATGAATGATGAATTTATGTCAGATATCCCATAGTACAAACATACACACATGATGATGATGTTGATAAAGTCAAACCTATTGTTAAAGGTAGTGGTATTGATGATGATGAAGAGAAAGACTGTGATTTCCAAATGAGTGGTGACTGACATGGTGGTAGTGCGGTAATACTACTGATATGATGATTTGATTTTATCATTTTGGTTCGTTAGGGAACAAAAAAGAACATCAGATCACGGTAAAACCAAACCTTTTTGGCTTTTCAATTTGGCTTGTTATTTTTGGTGGACTTGTTCATAGGGTTTACATGGTTGTGTGGGTAATCAAATGATCTGCATGAATTGATTGTTTCTCTTTGTTAGTTGAGTTGCTGAACTGAGTGAGTTTTTACCTCTTGGGTTTCTCTATGGAGGAAATTCTTTATGGGATGGTTTTTTCTTGTGGGAAGAAAGTTTAGTTTTGACTTTTGTTGAGAAAGGTGAAAAAGGTTATCCAAATCAAAAGAGTTTATCTTGCCACTTTTCTTTTGTTTAAGCATTTATTATATTGGCGAACATGATTTAATTATGTTTCGAGTTTTTTGACATGTCAGAGACGATATGACGCGACGCGATGCCAAAATAAAAATACACGCTAGTAGTATATACTGCTACACTAGCAGATATATAAGCATCATCATTGAAAAAGGCAAATTAAACTAGTAAACATAAGACAAACCTTGACTAAGCGTGTAGTTGACATACTATGGTGAACAGTTTGACAATAATTTTGGGGGTTGTTTTGGTTAAAAAACGGGATAGTGGGTTTGATGTTGATGCAGTGCACAAATTATCTTTGATAAAGACGCAATAGGAGAGCACAAGAGTAAAATGGTCTATTAGGTTAAGCTGTTACCACAACTGTGACTCAACCAACATTTGAAATGGGATACTTTTGTTTCAATTTATTTACTTACTTACGCAATACATATTGCATACAAAACACACACACGTATAGTAGGTATAATATTATTATTATTATGTATAACGAGTATGTTGACAAACAAGAACATAGACTACAATGTTGAATGTCAGAGAAGGAAAAGTTGAGCAAAAAACTAAAACGAAACACAGTAAAAGTTCATCATCCTTTTTATTTTCCCTTTTCCATTTATAGGTTTTTACACAGCTAATTGCTTCCCAACTGAGCTTGTTGAGACATGAATAACGGCAAAAGAACGGGAAAAGTACACATACAACATTGAAACAACCAAAACCACCGCATCATCACCGCTACCACATCATCGATCCTTTGTTTTTCTTCGTCTTCTTCATTTACAAAAATAAAACACACTCGTTATCCTGCTGATTCCATTAATTGGAAAATTGAAACCTGCTGTTTTTTGTTGCATTCCATATTAGTATGATGATGTCTTTGTTTGTGAGGAGTAGGAGGAGAGGAGGTACATGTCAACATTGAAAGTTTTCATGAAAAAAAAATGTTTCAAGTTTCATTTCGGGTGTTTCAACTAAAATTAGCTGAAAGGTTCATAAAAAATTGGTCTAAAATTACAAACATTTTTTGTTATTGCGAAACTTGCTAGATATTTTGGTACTTTATGAGGGTATATGGTAAAGGGCAAAACAAAATGATTTGGAAAAAATGTGTAGCAGAAAACACAGGATATTGAATGTCACCTTCTGTGTCGCCGTTTCGTGTTACCATATCCGGTGGTGGTAGTGGTGATGATGGTGGAGGTGAGCAAAGGACATTTATTCAGTTTTTCTTATTAACTTACAGGGAACAAAATATTTCGGTGGTTACAAATAAATAGACAAAAGTGTAGATTTTTTTTACACACAACGCCAGTCACAAAGGCAATCCAACGACGACACAATTTCCCTTAGCAAATCATTTTCGTGTTGTTATGCTGCTGTGTGCTTTGGTTGCTGGATGATGTGATGATGTCTTGTTTCACTGTCTACTTAAATAAACAAAAATACCTTCCTTTTTGCAATTTCATGCTTTCATCATTGAATTTCCCTTGAAAACCTGGTCATAATTATTGCAATGTATAATGTACTGTTTGATCATGTCCTTGGTATCGTCCCTTGTCTCCAGTGTAATATACCTAATAACAAGACTGTCATATTTTATGTTAAACATGCAGCAGAACTTATTGCAATGCAGTTTTTGAGACATATTCCCTCAGGATATTGAACAAACCTTCTCAAGGGACGACACAAACATGTCAACAGAAGAAAAAAGCATGAAAAAATGCATCATTAATATTTCATGTGTTCCACAAGCAAATAAATAGGAAAATTTTACTTTGTGATTTGGTTACATGATTCCATAGCGATTTTAAAATACATGACATGGTTATTATTTTATCAGAATGGAATATCTTAAAGAAAATAACATATTTTTCCTTGACCTGTATTCACTAAATAAATTCAGCAGTCCAGCACTCATAACAAAGTCATTGTCGAGTGGGAAAAATATACCTTGAGTGATGTAAAATAGGTGAAGTGGATTGTTTTTCTTAAGAGTCTCTTCAGGGATGAAATAAAAAGCTACTTTGTTCTTGACTTGAGCAAAGGTAGAGCTGATGATGATGATGACGGGTCTTGATGAAATAGCAAGCAATGAATGCTTATTGTACAAAACTTACTGCGTAAAACCACAAATATTCCCAGGGATATACTTGTTTTATCTTTTTTGTGGCTTGAGAGCTTGATAGTGGGCTTTTATAGTTGTATACCACCACCAATATGTTCATTTCATCATTTGTGATGTAAGAAAGAAGAGAAGATGCTGAATACTAGAATACTATTGTGAGTGTGGTTGGTTTAGTTTCTTGGGCTGGGTTGAAAGGGAGTGTGGGGAATAATAAGATTCCCTCAAGACTGACTTCACTTGACTTGACGGTGTGGAGAGAACAGAAGAAAATAATGGAGTTGTGGAAGAGAAAGTGAGCAAATGTGAATGAAACAGATTTCTTCCAGTTTTCACAGTAAATGTAAATGGATACTTTGCTACACCTTTTACCTTGTTCTCACAGTGACGATGACGACTTTCGTATATAAAATGGGGAAAGAAGGAGGAAGATATATTGAAAGACTGTGTGTGTCTCTTAAAAGCAGTTATTTTGTGGTTTGTTTCAATATCCAACAAAGTGACAATGAAATTGTAGGAAACATGCATCATTCATTGGCATCTAATGGGTTTTCACTATCTTTTCGGCAGCCTACATTACAGACAGGATAACGACGACAGGAACAGGTACTCTAAGAGACTCGACGGGGGACCACAAAAGAATTGGTAATTTTTTTATTGGCAATATTTTATTACGTGATCTGGTTCATCTCATTTTACCCCAAATGCCCGAATATACCAGGATGCCATGATTTACGGGAGTATAAAAGCTTTAAAAGATGTCACTTTCTTGGGGTATTTCTTCTGATTCCACTTTTAATTCTTTGTGCATCTGAAACCGAAGAAAGGGGGCTATCCTGGGCAACTTTTTTTTGGTAGGTTTGGGGGACAGAAGAAGAGGGAATATGAGTAAGTAGTACAGTAATACAAGAAAACAAGGCAAGGGACAAGAATGCTGACAGAATCAAATTGACAATGACAACATCCCCCTTGTGCCATTAAAGAGGCACTGCTCCCATTCCAGATCTCATTCAAATCTTTTCTTTATTCCACGACTTTTCCACCCTCTCTCATAGAAAATGAAAATAAAAATTGGTTACAATTCCTCTATTGCAGTTCATGAAAAACTACTCATGGTGTGGGCTTCTTCGGGCTTAGGATGGAAGAGATTCCTTCAAGTATTTTTTCCTTAGAGACCCAAATCACGAACGAAAATGAATGAATTGCATGATGATGAGAAGGAGGATATAGTACAAAGAAGGGGTTGTACTGCATAATCAGCATCCCTTTCTGGTTGGTAGTATTGAATAAAAAATGATAAAAAATATTTTTGTGGCTGTGGCGGTGGTAAAAATGAGTTTTTAAGATGCAATACCATTCCCAGTTCTTTTCCGATAGAAAATTTCAGCATTTTTTTTGTAAAAAAAGAGGAACAGGGGCTGACTAATAGTAATAAAAACTAGATAATAGTAAAAATCTTGGTTAGTTTTTTTGTATGTTGTATAGTAGCTGTAAATACTAATCCAATCTCAATACTGACAACCCAAAGATAATAGATGAGAGGGGGGTCAGGGAAGAAGTATGCACCGAAATTGCCGTCATCCTCATTGATTGCAACTGGAGAACAAGTAGGGAGAGAGGACATCAGACAACAAAGTTTCCCTTTTTTCCCTGAAAGAAAAAAAATACACGAAGAAGATGACTAGTGAAAGTCAAAGAAGAAAAGGCAACTAATTGAATCCCTCCTCTCTTGTGTGTGTATGTATTCCAAGAGCAACTCTACTTCTCCTCATCTCTCTCCATTCTTCTTTGATGATTACCAGAGACCAGGTCAATGTCAACTTACACCAGTATTTTTCCTTGTGTGCATGGTCATGTGAGTCTGAGTGAGAGTCAAGTCAGGATTTAGGATGAAGTAAAGTAATAGCACATTTCATTACTTTAATTACGCCACTGAGGAAGAGAAGAAGAGGGAGAGAGAAAAAAGAAAATGAATGGTTGGAGGACAAGAAGAAGGTATGCAAGCCCAACAAAATAGGGAGACTGATGCGTTGATGAAGCCAATGACTTTTTCCTCCTCCACCACCGCCACCGTCGAGTTTCGTCTAAGGATTAATTTTTTTGTTCTGCTCTGTTTCCTCAGAGTAGACTACATCTACAGTCTCTAATCATGTTTCATTAAACAGAACAGAAATAAATGTTTCTATATTTGATATTGTCATGTGGTTGGTATGTGTGAGAGTTGCATGGCATGGCGTGTCATTGTTGTCAGTTCGATTAATTGTCAGCGTGATTTTTGATGATGTCAAATGAATGGAATGACAGTGGCCAGTTATTATAACCACATGACACCGTATCGTATAACCATCATAATATCACCAATATCATAATTGTGTTTTCGTCTCCGCAAATAATATTCATTCATTTTTATTTCATACTTTGGTATTTTTTCTTGTACAATTACCAATATTATCAATCAATATATGTAAGTTTATATATATAGATTGTATACATTAGTCACTATATAAGGTATAATATATTGTATAATAATAGCATCTATTGTACAGTTATACATAGAATTTATGTGTAGTAATATTTTATATTAGTTTTTTTATTACTTCGTTGGAGCAAATATTTGTGTGTGATTTTTTTTCTTTTCGTAAAACATTTTTCCTTACACAGCTTTTCTCCTGCTGCTTACCTAAATATTCTGCCTTACAATTTTTTTACAAATTTATACATTTTCATCGTCGTGGAATACTTTGGTATGGAATATTATTCAGTATTTTACTAAACATTATAAAATGAGTTATAATTTCAATTAGTAGTAAATATTTTGACTATTTTATTTTATGTTTAAAAGGTAAAGCCAGTGCCCGACGAATGATGTGATGATTTTTAAGATGCGACAAATCAAAAAATAAAACGAGTGATGATTATTACAGCACGCACGATTAAATTTTTACATTACAATTATTTTTTTCTCTATTCTATTTGTCACTGTTACAAATGGTCTAGTATTACAAATTGTACTGAAATCAGTTGTATGTTTAAGTCCATAGCTTCTTCACACTGTTTTCATGTTTTTACCTTTGTTGATGGACGTAAAATTGTAGTAACTTGCGTAGTGGTTTGGTTTATATTTTGTTGTGATGATAAGAATTTTTCTAAATTTGCCTAGTTTTATATAAAAAATTAACTGACTAACCAATAAACTACATTTACATATTATTATTCCCATGTGACATGACAAACTGAAAAATAGGCATCTACTATATTGAGTGCAGTTAGAAAGATATAAGTACACATAATGTTTAAGTTAACTTATCAATACTTTAGTTAAAATTAATTCATTAATTTGTATATTTCCCATTCCACACACGTGTACAGAAGAATACATAAAACAATCATACATTAACCTATTTAATAGCTATATGTATATATTATTTTTAGTTTTGAGTAGCCACCTAGACCTTTAAAGATAAAGTCCAAATATTTAAAGTATAATATTTATGCTTTATTTCAACCATTTATAAATTTCTTAGTACTTCCCTAGAGCAGATGATAAGTTTTTCTGGAGGTTTTTACTTTAAAAGTTTTTTTTCTGCCTGGAAATTTTGGTATTTTATACCCTGCTATTGAATTACCTGATTTTCTGATTACTGTGTGATGCACTTTTCTTTATGCTTGCAATAGCTACTACGCATACCAACGCAACTAAACAGACTATCAATTAATTTAGGGCAGTTGATGTATTTAAGAAGCGCCATAAAGCATTCTCAGTAGAAGCTTATTAGATTCCGAGAGGGAAAGGGTTAATTATATTTAAATGTAATGCTTATCATCTTCTGCTATTCTTACGCATTTATTTTTATGTATTATATTTTTTAAATGAGTATAGTACTTATTTTCTGTATAAAATGCACTTGATTACGTATTTACTGTTTACAAGGTTATTCCTTTAGGAGATGGAATAGGATTACAATTGGTTATTCAATAGCCCATCTTCACAGCGTTTAGTCATTTTCTATTTTTTCCGTATACACTATACATACTTCCTTATATTTACTCAACATATTTTATGTTGAAAGAAAAAAAACTTTATGTTTTGTTCTTTTGATTTTTCAGATTATTTTAAAATTAAGCTTCCAACCTTTTGATTATTTTTTATTCAGAAATTTTTGGAATAAATATATCTTCATTGACATTGCTTTTCCCTGTCTTTTTGCATAGATTATTTATAATACTTCGTTATGCTACTTAAAAAAAGTTCAATTTATGATCTTCAAAAAAATTCATAAAACTCTGTACTTCTGAGAATGGGGATGCATGTAGATGACATGACACATTGGACGTGTATACATAACATAACTCGACATGAGACCTTGTTCAAAATAATAAGTGGAAATAGAAGAGATTTTATATGATCCAAATAACCTAAAAGTGATGCTATGTGATCATGTTCTCCTTTGCTGGCTGTCTGAGTGGTACTGACTGGATATCAAAGTAGAAAGGTTTTCTTGGAAAAGTGAACAACAAAAGGGCAGGTAAAAAATATTCCATATTACATCTCCATCTCTCTCCACTCCACAACTCTCACTTGCATAACATGTTAAGCATGTGTTGTGGTTTGCTTTTGTAATGTTCTCATTTCTATGCTAATTTATGGATACCCTAAACATCCCTGACCTGAATACATCATCATCATCCCGTGAAACTACGCCGTATTTGGCCATACCAAGAAAAGTAACATATAAATATAATTTTCTACCTTCATAACAAATGTACTTACAATTTCACGAAAAACAAAAACATTCAAGAGACCACCACAGACCAAACACTGCGCCTTGTGTATTTCAAAAGATGATGACGATGATTACGCAACATGGCATTACGTGTTATTATTACTACTTTCACTCTCTTCATTGTTATAATTATAAGTTTTCTCATGTATTTTGGGTACATATTCGTTTGAGTGCTTTGTCATTATCACTGCCGTCGTCACTATCATTTCAGAAGGATCATCCGATCAAAGGAAATTAAATTTTGAGAAACCCATCTCTCAGCTTTCTCCACACCTTTTGAGTATGTTTTTAAATCTGTTAAACAGAAAAAATCAGATTTTCACTTTTAATTAATGCAGGTTGATTCAAGTAGAATGTTGGAGTATTACATGGAATTATTTTGTTATTTTTCACAAGAACTCTGACATAATTATAATGACAAGTCTCTTTCCTGTGTCCTCCCCTGTGACAAAAGAAGGGGGAAAATGAAACGTCATTTTTTCTCATTTTTTACTTTCAGGTTACCTGATTGGATTTGCCAAGTTTGTATGATAAATACAAATATATATAATGTAATCCTATTCAGTAAGTTAAAAATATATATGTGATTTTTTTTCAACCTATCTCATTCCATTTACGTCAATAGAAGACAGTACACAAGCACAATCAAATTACACAAGTGTCAATGTTGGGCACGTCGACAAACTCACATAGGATTTTTCTTTTTTGTAAAGTTTTTTACTGTCACTTTGACTTTCACTTTGTCTTGAACATTCTTTTTTTTCTAAAATAACAAAGTCACACACATCAGCTTACCAATTCATTTCAAAGCCAAGTAGATGTAAAGTACAGCATATAAAGTAACAGTATATTATAAACTTTTCATTCTACCCAAGCAACTAGTTTTTTACACGCATCATAACGTTACAAGAAGTGCCATACTATGTTTAAAAAATAATATGAAAAAATAACACACGTGAGATTCATCCTTCACTCTTCACATCCACAGATTTCGCCACTCTGTCCTTTCCTCTTTTGTGTCAGGGCCAACAAAGTATTGTGACATGGTTCATATCCGTATCCTTGAAAATATTTCCCCGGTGGATGTCCATGTTCATATAACAACTTATATATTTTTTTATAAAACTTTACGCCTTGTCACATTTGATAATGGCTTGTCATCGTTTCTCTATTTTTCTAAGGGTTTGAGGGTTGGTTTGGGTTATCTTTTGAATTGGAGCAAATAAGCGTTGACTCTTTCGTTGTTCATCTAAATCCAGTGTTGGTTTATTATAGCAACATGGTTTATGGTTGGTTGACTGATTGTGATTATAAGTGAGTTGCATAAAAAATGCCTACCGAACTGTAAAATGATAATTAATGATGATATATTATAATGGAATGGGAAAGTGTGTCAGCACTAATTATGATCATGATTAATATGAATTCCGGTGATGAGGTAAGCAGTAGTGATGAAGAATAATAGAACCAAGGACGCCTCCTGAGAGTGTCTTCCAGCGCTTGCTGTAAAGTAAAAACAAAATACATTTTTTAGGAAACAAGCACTTTTGTATGTAAATCACTGCAAAAGTGCACAGTTGAGAACGAATGAAATAAACAAGGTGAATGAGGGAGTGGAAGTGGAAAATTGGTGATTAATTTAATGACAAGTGCATCAATTGAAATAACATATCACATTTCACATCACGTGTGCTTCTAAAGAAAGTAGTCATTATTGTTATTGATCATCGTGATAAAAATACACTTTCATTTACACTCGTAAAGTAGCTCAGTCACCAGAAAAACACGTGTGGCAGCAGAAAAATATCATTTATTTCATTTGACGTTTTGTTTGTGTGTGGTTTTTACTTTGTTTGGAAATATGATATGATGAAAACACGTATTTTCCCAATAAAGGGTTATTTGTTAATAAAAGTATGCATACTGCATATAGTATATATACACGTGACTGAATGTAAATAATTTCCTTTCATTTCCAATTTTCAACAAAACATTGTCGAAACTTTGAGAATAGAAACAGAGTATCCAACTACCCGTTTCATGATTGTACGAAATATTATTTTTGGATTTTGTGTTTTATGACGACCATGACATGACGTCTGGTTGTGATGCCCATGAGTCCCCAAGAACTCATGGCCACACTAGGAATGCCATCTTCATTTTAGGATGAAGATAAGCTC
>JAQFXM010002617.1:0-23850 GCA_034693345.1 Entomobrya multifasciata
GCTACTTTGTGTAAACCGGATGGGTTGTAACTTCCGTTCTAATTCTTTTCAAAAGGAACACCACCAAAAATTGATAGCTACTAAGGGATTTATGTGATAAGAATAAAAACATGTATTTAATATGACACCATGTTACAAGAATATGAATGATGATAATAGCATTTTACTAATTTGCAATTCTTCAAGTTTTTTTTTTGCTACATTGCAGCTCGGTTCATTCTAAATGTAGTATGTTTGGATTCAATTTGGATAAGATACTGCATGCATTATTCTAATCGAATCCTTTTTTTTCTTGGGTAAAATAGATTATGTGTTGGGCTAATTTCTCTAATTGTCCATTTTTCTCTAAGGTTGAAAGGTTGAAATAGTGGACACACCTTTTTCTCACTCAAGTTTATGTTGTCTGGTAAGCAAATGAAATTTGTACACTTTTCTATTAAAATAGGAAAAACTTCATCATATCATCATTATAGTTTTCAACACTGAAATTAAATTTGTGTACATGTTTGGTGTAACCCTTAACACCTTACTTTCTTGTTAGTTTTTCACGCAATTTTCGAAATGTTCACTTCCCACTTTTAATACATGTACCATACATGAATTCATGAACTCTTGTCAGGATTCACGCTTTGTTGTATCCTATAACTTTCTCTCTTCATAACAGTACAACTAGTTAACTGTATTTTTTTTAAACTTGCTCATTTTACTTTCTCACTTCTTGGTTTCATTTACTTGGTTTGTTTAGTTTGTTGTATGTTATGTTATGCTATGTTCATAGTTGACTTTTCATCACTTAAATCTAATTTCCATTCTTGCATCAAACTTTCTCACTTTCTTCTTTGGTTGGAGGAACAGAACAGGAAAAGGGAAAACTTTGCATAATTGTATAAATCACAAGAATCACGCTAATTTCATCTTTTCTTTACAAAATTTGTTAGGAAAAAGGGGACTTGACTGTTTGAGAATAATATTTGTGCTGGAAAATTAACACTACAGCTTGAGGTGCTGTTATAAAGTATCTTTTAAGACATGTTTACCAAAAAATGAGGTTTTAACAAGATTTCACAAAACAACAACAAAAATTAACAGATAAGTAAACACACTGAACAACAAGAATATATGCATCAATGCCAATTTCCTTTTAAAAAAGTAATGATTATGTTGATCATGTAGAATTACATACAATTAAAAATATTTATTGTACAATATTATCACATCATTAATGTTATCATTGTTTTAACTATTTTAAAGCAACACAACAAAAAATTGTTAATTGCATTTTAGGAATTCTCATAATGGCAATTTAATTTAATGAACAATGTAGTAAACTAGACAGGATTAGAGTCAGTATGAAATAAACGTTTTTTCGAACAAGCGATTTAGGGATGAACTATTCTTTATCTTATTCTCCCTTAATCTTCTTCCCCTTTTTCTATTCCACCATTGCCGCTCTACTTCCCAATCAATAAAACTATTGACTTGGAAAATTATTTGATTTCTATGTTGTTGTGCCATGACCATGAGAACTATGTATGTATGTACAATGCTCATGCAGTGTACTTACATCTTGATAAAAAAAGCATGAAAACACACAGTGGGAACAACAATACCATAGAAAAACCTGATAGTATAGCTTCTGATATCTAGCTCACGCATTGTTGTGTCGCTTAAACCGTTTTTACTTTATGGTGTGCACCGTTATATCTCCTGACAAGGTAAGCTTCATTCATGCTACATACTATTGAATTGATTAAGATTACCAAAATACCAAATTCTAAAAATTTATTAGTCAAGATAATTAATGTATTTCTTCAAAAATTTCTCAAATATTTTCGATTGTTTAAATTATTTCTCATTGTTAGCCGATAATGTTTCTATAAACTGATTCAACTCGATATGATTAAGATTTTTCTGTTTCCCGTTCCCGTGAATAGCAAACGGTTTGGCTATGCTACCTAGTTTCCCAACTTTTATTGTACTTAATGCAACACACCAAACCTTGCCTTCGCACAATCGAATTCTAAATTATTCGTGACGTGAAAAACAGTTTCCTCGTAAGTTGGAACCAATTGGACTCATGGTTTTTTCATCTTCGGCGTTGCCTTTATTGTTATACATGAACATTAATATTAATACTACTCCACCAAGAAAAAGGTACAGCCAATACTGAGTATTGAGTATACATTTGTATTATAGTGTTATCCTGTTGCCAATTGGTAGACCTGGTGGTAGTCTCTGCCAAAAAGCAAAGGATAAGAAGCGTCTTATTTATATCATATAGGTAAGTTTCCGGTTGTATCTCCAAAAAAAATTTGCCCTATTTATCCTCAACCAATAACAAAGTTTTCATCCTGTCAGACACTGAAGGCATGGTAGAACTGGAAAGAGAAAAGGGGAAAAAGCTGGAATTAAGTTAGATTGAAGATGACGGCAACTAGGTCTTTCTTTCTTACTTATTTTCTCCGTCTTCATCGTCTCCTCTTCCCAAAAGAGTTTAACACAGTTGCTTTGTTGTTCCCTCCATATATGTACATTTGCTTGTGTATCAAGATATTTATCTTTTTACGTAAACTCCTTATAAACTATGATGGTACACACACACACAAAAGCAAACAATATGCATTAATTTCTGCAATAAATAGAATACCCAACAATCTTAATACAACCACTCGATTTTATGGATTTCCAATCGCAATGCAAGCATATTAAAGAAAGTAAAACCCATATTCTGTAAATTCGTTCTGTTATCCATGATTTTCTGGTCAACCGAACAAGAACATTGAATGTAGAATGGAGGAAACCAAACAATATTCAAAAAGCTTACCTTGCTGACTTACAATACCATTTAGATTACATTACAGTTTTACTATTAATTGGGTAATACTTTATGATTATCAGTGATTGGGTGAATTGTACCAAAGATTAGCGAACTTACTATAAGTGCTCAAATCTACACTTACAGTTTAGTATTCACATCCAATCATTCAATCCTTATTCATATGCTGGACAAGGTAAACTCAAGTTACCCCAAAATGATATTACTTTGTACTGTACACAAACCCATGCAAGTATGTAGGTAATATTAACCTCGACGGGTTTAACAACCCCATTTACTGTTTAATCAAGCTAAACGATGAACGACTAGTTACAAAAATATATATCTCTATAAATTATTTTCACTTTTATTATTAGCCCAAGCTCTGTATCATTTAAAAGTATTTTACGCAACTAAAGTGGATGTTTTTCATTTCCTGTTGACATCATTCCATACAAGATGCGTAAAGAAAAAAAATAGATGCAAGTTTATGCATCCATATCAACTGCTGCATACTTACTTAACGCAAACGCACCCTTTAAAAAATATTCCCTTGATTTGCATTCTTCCTCTAAATAAATAAATTAGATTTCTATCATGATATCCCCCTCTACTCTGATGGAAAAGTGAAATGAGGGCACAATCTAAAATAAAAACACAGTTATATCTTTTAAAGGATATAGAACGTTACAAAAACAATATACTTAATACAAATTCAGCATTGACTTTATTATTTCTTTTTAAACTTTATCTTATTTCTCTATCATTCTGTGCAGCTCTTAAGTGTCTTCCCAATTGTGAATATGAACATCTGAGAAAAAAGTCTGGAAACCTAGAGAGTCCATTCGCTTTGCAGTCTACTCATGAATTTTATTTTTTTCACCAAGAAAACGTCAGGTCGGTATGGTGGTGGAGGTGGAGTGAAAGGAAAACATATACTCAAATTTCGGTGTACATATATATTACACAATATGCATAAGATTTCTGAAATATATACGTATACGAATAAAGTAGAAGCGTATAATAATCTGTTAGCAAAACCCTGACTTTATCATGTTGCTAAACAAACGCAACTGGAAATGAGACAAGATATAATAATACTCGTGTGAACTCCACTTTCTTTTTTATACCAAACTGCATACAAAGTTTATATCTGTTTTTTAACCCTTTTATACAAAGAAAGCTACAAATAAATATAAAATCTTCTAAAAAAACAACAACCAAAAAAGGGGGCGAATGAAATAAACAATGTATAAAAAATCTGGGGAAAAGACACCAGGAAATGGACTTTGTTACTGTTATACATATGTACAAATACAGAAGAAAATACTCT
This sequence comes from Entomobrya multifasciata, assembly GCA_034693345.1. NCBI lineage: Eukaryota > Metazoa > Arthropoda > Collembola > Entomobryomorpha > Entomobryidae > Entomobrya > Entomobrya multifasciata. The sequence goes on from JAQFXM010002617.1 coordinate 4,149, forward strand.
TCTATTCCATATTCCATGCTGATTGGTATACATACAAAAACAATTTCTTTTTATCTTTCAGATTTTTTTGAGAATGTATGTTTTGGCAGTGCACCATAAATGCCATACCACTGTTTTTCAAAGTATTTATGCAAGTGTGTTGGAATTTCTTCTCCGAGCAAAAAAAACTACATACATATTTCTTTTCAAAGCCAAACGAGGATGTCCATTGCTTTATACATAGTTATGCAATAAGATATACATATAATAAAAAATGGTAGTATGTAATATTATTTTTGTGTATGTGCTTTTTTAAGGGTTAGTATTTCTTTTTTTTCTGAATGGATGACTTGGAAATGTATAAATGTTGTCGGTACATGGATGAATGGACTATTTACATAAAATAAAAATGCATGTACTCTTTATATTATGTTTTTTTCTCTCAAGTAGTCGACTCTTTGGAACAACATGCAGTGATGATGATGATGATGATGTTCATGGCGCTTTATACTTTAACAACAAGAACAAACAGTCTTTTCCTGTTTGCTCCTTTCACAAGTGGATGTGGTGTACATGTGTTAAAACCATTGAGATTTTGAGATCATGAATGTGAAAAGCATCATCATTATATTTTCTACCACACACACACAATGCATGCCACCACCGACTACCGACCCTCAGCTCATTTTTTTACGGTGGGATCACGGATGAAAAAAAGAGCTTTGCGTATTTTATGTACACATACATACATGATATGGTACTTTACTTTCACTTTCCCTTATAATGAGCATGTATGTACTTTATGCGTGTAAGAGAAATTTTAACAAAAAAATATGAATGAATGTAAAAACGGTGGTCGCTGGGATTTGGGATTGAGAAGAGACATGGACTGTCAAACAAAAGCAGGGAGAGAAAACAGGAGTACTTGAAATTCAGCGCAATAAGTGATAATGATAGTAATGAGGTTGTTCTGTTTACATGTTCAACGGACTATGCATAATTTTTACTGGAGATCATATATCATTTATCATTTGTCTTATTTGTGAAGATAATTGTAGGTACTGAGATGACTTGGAAGTCAATGTCATCATTTCCTCTTGTCATGTCAGAAATTATGATTTGTTGTATGTTTAATACAGTGAAAGCTCATAAAACGAACATAAGCGTGCATCAAAACATATGTATGGGAATCTTTGTGTTGCATGAACTTTATTACTAAAAATACTAAAGTGATTGATTCAGTACAGTACACCTTACTGACAGCTGATGATGATGATATCTTGTTAGTTTTTTATGACCTTTTCCAATTCAGCTGAGGGAAACTCAAATAGCTCAAAAATCTTACTCAGCTCAGCATTATTTTCACATTTATAAGTGTAATTCACTTTTAATTTAATTGTTACTACTGAAGTGAGCTATAGCTTACTATTTTCAATGCACAATCAACTTTAATAATATTAATGAAAGTTTTTTATTTTGTTTTATAATCTCCAGAAGCAATAATTTTGTGTAAAATTGCAAGACAATTTTAAAGTCATTTAACGATAGCAAGGCTAAAGGGTACAGGTATGATCTCTGTCCCTACTTTCGATTTAGATTTAACCCCAATTTCTTTGCGAAGAATATTATAATTTATTATCCAAGTCCTGAAGGGACGCAAGCTTGGTCAAACCAAGGTTGCCGATTGCTGGTAAACTTGGTTGTAGGATTGGTAACCACGAATCATTATAAACTACTGACTTTATAAGGCCCATCGTATTATAACCGTCATGTTTTCAATTGGCACTTACTTTCAATCTGTTTTGGCCAAGTTTCGATGAACTTCCACTACTGCGTAAATAAATAAACTGAATTTACACGAAAAAGAGCTAATGGGAAATATGCCATTCTGACATGATCCTGTCCATGAAAAATTGAATAATGGAAATGGTGCCATAGGTCCCAACCCTAAGTCTAAACTAGAGAACTTTACATTTGTGTAATGGATTTTCAAAGAGAAGTGATATGGAAATGTTGACGTTGATTCCTCAGTTTGCTCTTTAGCTTTTATAGGGTCACCCTTTAACTCAACATTCAGCATACTCATTCTTATCAACTGCATCATCATCGTCAGTGTAGACAAAAGAGCTTCCACCCGCCACCACCCCAATCTTATCACGATCATGACTTTGTTGTACGCATAAATACATTGTAACCTACACCATTCATAATATTTCTTCGTTGAAAAGCTTTATACTTTTATGATCCTTTTCACTCAACCTTACTCAATCACTTTTTTATTCCAAAAGTCATTTCAAACAATCCGTCCGTATACACTTAAGTGATTGATATCACACTCGTTTCCTATTCACGTTTTACTTTGTCAACATATTTTTTGAATTACATGTTTTACAAAAATACGCATCCATCAACTGGTGCCCATTTACACATAAATTGAGTTTCGATTGCAGCTACGTTTTGCATTAATGTGTAGTTATTTTGCTTATTATGAACTATTTTATAGTTGTTATATTTTTCATGTGTTTCTCACCAACTCCAAATTTGGTGACAAGGAAGTTAAAGAAATTGCAGATCTCCGAATTGTCCAAGCAAAATTGTAATCTTGAATCTTGTAAGAGACGACAAGCAACTGTTTCTTTTTTTCATACATAGCTGTTGTAAAATAGATATTTGATGATAATGTTGTGTGTGCAATTTATATCAACACATGTATAACCACTCTCTATAAATCATTTATCATCATTTTTTTAGCTTGCGTAACTTTGAAAACTAAAAAAGGGTTGACTGTTGAAATAATAATGATGTAAATTTTTGTTTTTATCTAAACCGCATAAATTTTAAGTTTAAAACGTCATATGTTCAATTTTATATAAACTTTCATGAAAATTATACGCTCTCGCGGCATCATTACATTCCACTTGAACTACTATTTTCACATCATATAAAGTCATGCCACCACAAAGATGTCTGCTTTATCCACAATATTATTTTTCAGTTTTTTTCTCTGTTTAGCCACTATGCTCTCCGCATGCTGAATGCTATGATACCCAAAAACCGCAGTCCGCATCCACAATGATATGGTTGTGTGGTGAAATTATGGAATGTCATTTGAATAATTAGAAGGGAATTCAATATTTCGCAGGTGGACTGGTTCTCAAGAGGGGTTACGGTTACGAAATGCATATTTATTAATTCTGCAAAGTGAAAGCATGAAAGTCGCGGTAGTATATATCTTTTAAAATACATACACATCGAAACAAAATTAATAGAAACGGATAGCATTTTACCACCGGATATCCCTCTGTCAACGTGTATTTAAGCAGAACAAAGAGGAAATGTGAGGAAGATTATTTAAAATCTATCTCATCACACATCTATCTGACATTTATTCTTGTCAAATATGTTTGATATCCCTTTGAAAGTGGAATGCACACGTTTTTCAGGTACCCATGTAGATTTTATGCACTCAACTTCTCTACCATCACTTGGTATTTAATGCATGCTTATTTGAAGTATATGAATGTTCATTCTGCATAGAAAAAAGTAAAGACAAACCAGCTTTTTATGAGGAGAAAATCAAAGCATGACTGAAAAGAGAACAAAAAAGATTATTGATGATTTGGTAAAATGTAGGCAAACTGAAAAAAAATCCCAGCTATACAAATAATAAATAAACTACGTATACGTTCATATTCCATTTACATACAAGGGATGTTTTAAAAGAAAGCGAAACCAAAATTATATTGTTTATATTTACATAATCTATGTAAATTTTGGACACGTTTCAAAAAAAATTTAAGAAATAAATTGCTGGAAACGACTCATTCCCACGTAGGATAAGGATAACATCCAGAGTATCTACGAAGACGAATTACGTACAAAATAGATTTTAATAACGAATACCTTTAACATTTTTTATAATTAACTGAATATAATGGAAAAAGTACATGGAATAAAAAATACAATTGGGAATAAGATTGAATTCTAAAAAATAGTACTGTTTAAAGCAAGAAAACAGAGTTGTGATTGTGATACATATGTACGTAATGTAGATTCTAAGAACACATGTCTCGAAGTCTTGTCTCGAATGCCACGAAAGATACACTTGATTCTTCTTCCATTTCCAGTAAAGTATGTAAGGAGAGGGGAAGAAAAACTCATCTTAGATAAAAATGAGTGAACTAGACAAGAATATATTTAACTGTCATTCAGCCTCGATGGCTAAATACATTTTGGTTGATGATGAAAAATGAAAATTGTGCTTGAATAAGCCTGTCTGACTATATACGTTCACAGGAAATGGAAATAAACTTGTTAAGAAACATTGTAGCAATAAAATGTGTTATATCTGATAGCTTTTTGATAGAATATGAAACAGAGAATATACTCTTCTTTTTTTAAAATACGTTTCATAAGAATCATCTGTTAGTCTGTCAAACCGGTCTTCCAAACTATATTAATGAAAATACCATAAATATTTGAAAACATAAAATAGCAAAAAATTATTTGGCAAAATAATTTAAATGACTTATTCTGGCTTTAAAAATCTGTGAATCATTTTATGTCATAGATAAATCAAATCGTTTGACCATCAACCCTCTTTTCTCACATATTGCTAGTGGGCAAGCCAACCCACCCCAGTCAACCTCTTATTATGTTCATCCTGCCTCACAACACCATTAAATGTATACCTAAATGAATATACAACTTGCCAATTACTTTATAACAAGAGATTTCTTTTCTTACTTTCACTTCACATTCTCATGTACACGCCAAAAAAGACTTTTGTAATTTATTGCCACTTTTCCCACTTCCATCTAAAATCTGACCATCAAGAACCATTTCTTTCAGTTTCACTCCCAAAATAAAACAGTTACAGCACACCGCACCGTTTGGCTATTATCATGAGATTCAGTTTTTGATTTACTTTTACCCAAATATTACACACGACAAAATACATATAAGAATTTTAGAACCAATTGTAAAAGAAATCTTAAAGAGATTAGTATATCATCATTGTTCACAGTGTAAATTTTACAGCATCCTTTAAAACATATTGTTATTTATTGTGATGTGGTGATGGAATGGAGGAAACTACAAACAAATACAACAGGAAATGTCATGAAGATCAAGAGAAACAGCCAAAAAAACAGTCGTTTCACCAAAAAATCTTTGCCAAACCACAAAAACAAACTTCCTGATTAACCTTACACTTCGTTTGCTACAAACACGCACATTAATTTTGAACAAAGTCGGTGCAGCTTTTAGAGAAGATTCTTTTCTTCATGTCCAAGAAAAAGAGCAAACAATTCTGATGTTCATTTGAGGCTTGAATTGAAATGAAGATTATATATATTTTGCACATTTTTAATTCAAAAATATTATTTAGTAATTTTCATCGGAGACAAAAAATCGACAAAGCGAATAAATGAATGATCTGTGTCATATGAGTGTATGTTTGTAAAAGAAGCACAAACAGGGAGATAGTAAGGATATGTGTTTTTTACAGAAGAAGAAAAATTATATTGACGACGAGGGAGACTGTGACTGTGAAATTGTGCTGAGCTAGTAAAAATGAAGCTTACCGCAGCAGCATTCATTCACTTTCACTCCCCTTTTTACATGCTTACGTTTGCATTAAGTGACATAATAGTTAGATATACATACATGTATACGCTACATTACATACATATATTCATACATCAGATATCCACAGTTTCCAAATGATATGATCATGATCAAGATCACCAAAGTGACGAGGTGGAGGTGTTTTGGTTGTGGTGATGACTGACTGAAAATACCACCACCGCAGCGGCCACCTTTTCTAAATAGTATTTTTTCAACTTTGATCGGGTCATTTATTTGTTTGCATTTTGGATGCAAATTTTTGTGTCAATTAAATTGCCTGAGTTGCCGAGTGCTTTCTTTTTAAAAGTTGCATAGACGTTCTCAAGTTTTACCACAATGAACAGTTTTTTTGGGGTAACCTATGTTTCCCGTGAAAGGATATGAAGAAAAGGTTAATTTGAAGAATATGCATGCGATGCGAGATGAATGGGGAAAACACCATGATTTTGGGATGATGCTGGCCCATGCCATCTTTGGGATGTGTATCGAGCAAATGAAATGGGAAGAAAAAACAAGGAAAAACCATAGTTTATTCCTACGTTTTTCTTTAAATGTTTTTTTTAGAATTTACCATGAACCATCCAACATATCCTTATTTCGGTGAAATGCATATATGCTATTATTTGTTATGCTCATTTTGGTTTCTATATGATTTTGCCTTCAACTGCTTTATGTATGCTTTTGTAGTTATATTTATGCAAAAAATATATTTTTAAAGCTTTCACTATTTTTTACGAGCTTGTGGACAGTGAAACAAATATAAAATGTTTGCTTCTGAATATCTTTGTTTTAATCGTTGATTGGTTTTAATCATAGCAAAATTTCCGGGGTAATTTATAATAATATAATAGTAGGTAAAAGTACAGCAAATGTCGTTGCCATACTGGAAGGTTTTTCTTTGTAGTATATATATATATATAGATATAATATATTATGTTCGACGACTTTTTTCTTTAAATGTAGAGCGTACATATATAATATATTTAAGCTGTATATATGTATGTAATGTAAGTTTTACGTTTTTGTTTCTTTGTATGCAAATATTTTTTTTGATTTGATTTTCCTCTTCCATTCATTTTTTCTTCCTTCTTAATTCTTCTTTTTTTCCTATATCGATTATTTACGCATCACCATTTAATCATCATGCTATAATAATTATATATTAGTTTAGAGTATAGTATTGTAATTATATTTAAAATATTTGGCATATATCTACATTAAACACTGAAAATCATCATTGTTTATAACATGTGTATAAATATACTCACCCGGAGGACAACCATTTTTTGAATTAATTCACCTTGTTGTCATTCATTAACATCAACTTAAGTCCATTTTTTCTATATTTATATATTTAATAACGTAGTATATATATTTCTATATATATATCATATATAACGTATCATACTGAAGAGGTCGACAGTTGATTTTTTTCTTCGAAACAAACAAACCTTACTTATTGATTTAATCATTGTTTTTTGATAATATTCCCTTTTTTTAGGACGAAGAAACAACACTTGTATTTAATAAAAAATAGAACAACAATCAATAAAATTGTTAACGCTATAAAGATTTTTGATAGTTGGTATTATAAATTCTGGATCTTCTTCAGTACCATTTTTTTCTCATTTCTGTGTAGTATATAGAATATATAATAATAATATATACGTAATATAATGATAACTGTAATTATATTGGTTGGAGTATAATATTGTTAATCATAATCTATATCAGAAAAGTAATAACAAGAACTTATGGTTTTGTTAATATAATGGTTACGGTTACAATTTTATTACTTTATAGATTTTCTGTTGTTGTTGTCGCTTCTCTGGTAGTTTTATGTGAATTTTCATGGATTCGTTCTTTTTTTTCTCCTAAAAAACCTTTTTTTCAATATCATCATGATTTAACAACTTAGGTTACCTGTCTAAAATACTTATGTGATGTTTCCCTTTTGGTAGTAACAATAATAATTAATTTTAATCTTTTCTTTTTTTCTAATAACTGATAACAATATATATGATCCTTTTGTTTTCTCAAAATATTTAAGAGATAAACTTAAATTGTAATAACAAAGTCGACATGCGCTGCGCAGGTTTTAACATTATCTTATGTAGGCGTTCACGTCGTCACGATCAACTTTTTAAAAAGTAATAGTCTTTCCAATTTGCGCTCCTCCAATTTTTTTTACATACATCATCACCACCAACCAGAAAAATGAAAAAAACCTTAACAACACACCAAATACCAACTTTACTTTTTTCACCTACAGACTAAATGTATCCATAATTAATCGATTCACTTTTCAACAATTAATATATGAAAAAACTGCAACAAGAATATATAGATATTTCTATTCATTTAGAATATATGTACGTACGTATCATTACGATAATAATAATAGTTAGCACGAAAGAAGTAGTTTTTTTCTCTTAAAAATTCCTAACTGGTTTAAAGTTCAACGTTTCTTGGTTTTTTTCGAGACACCATCATCAGCAGTTAATAAAAAAACCAATTGCACAAAATTCTCGCTTTCAAGCTTTTTTAGATGATGCTGTCGATGAAGAAGACGATGACGACGATTTCGACGAAGAATTCGCACTTGAATTGTCTAACTTGCGTTTCTTAGCGGCACTATGATTGCTATTACTAGTATTGTTGTAAGTAGTAATCTTCTTGGGTTCCTTAAATGTACCATTGCTATTACTATGACTGGCGATGGCATTGGTGGAATTTGTGGTAGTGGTTGTGGTAGCACTTAGTATTGATGTTGTAGTTGTTGCAGTCGATTTGGCGGCGGTAGAAGAGGTTGTTGTGATGGTAGCAGTCAAAAAGGAAGATGATGATGAAGTCGTCATACAAACAGTATGGTTACTAAATAAATCACTTCCCAAAGGCATAAAATCTATTATGTTATCGTCTTCTACGGTATCAAAACCGTAATTCATTCGTTGCTACGATAACTCTGTAGTTTTTATTATTTGAAGAGCATGCTTCACATATCTCACGAGATCTATAAGTGTATTGTGTAAAGTTAACGGGCCGAATTGACGATCCATCTGTATGAAGAATTCTAAAAGAGATAATTGAGATTGAATACATTAGTAAAAACAACTAGTATGCATGAATGTTTTTCTCTCGAAAATTATGACAGTTAATGTTCATTACCTTCTACACGATATTTCTCCACCAGACCATCAGCAGCATCCCACAATTCATGAGCACTAATGAGGTGCATGGCGCTTCCACAAGTTTTCTGCATATTTGAGTACAAGTTGCGTGGAATTGTCGTCATAATTTGGGAAGGATGATGATGAGGAGATGGGTGTAGCGAGGAAGATGCCGCTGGAGAAGAGGTTGGTGAGTGAGGAGAAGGCGTGCTCAGTTGAGGGCTGCTTACTACCGGCGGTAAGTCAAGAGTAGGATGCCGCGTGAAATGGTCTTGAAGATATTGAACCATTTCCTTCGTTTCGCGCATCTTAATTTTAAACAGTTTGTACGACAGCAACGATTGGCACCGCATGCTATAAAAAAGACGTTCATTATTAATCGGTCCTTATTTCATTCCAAATTCAAAATCACTATGTATCCCACAGGTGGTCATGTCATATTTGGCAGTAAACTTACCTAAGTACAATTATCTTGGCTTCCGTAGGATTAGAGTAATCGTTATTTCTACTGCGAAATCTGCTACCGATGTAGCGAATAAGAACCAACGTATCTTTGTACATAGTGAATGCCGCTGTGGAACCCACAGTCCGGTCCCGTTCCATAGAGATACCAGTCAAAATAAAGTACAACCCTGCCTCTAAGTACACTGATGCTTGCGTTGTACTCACTCGCTCGCCATCAGCCTTATGTTTCAATCTTTTAGCTTCCTCCAAATAGCTATCCTGGTCCCTGTTAAGCCAAAAACAAATGTGTTGCTCAATCACAAACAACTAGAAAACTACAAGGCGTTACACCGATGATAATTATTGTGCATGTAAATATGTACACACCGAGAATAGTAGTCATCTGAATGATCATTCTTCTCAAAGTAACTAAAGTAAACTGGTTGAGGAGGTACTACGGGGGAGGGTAGCTGCGGAGGGTTTAACGAAGAATCAGGAGCTTGCACCAAGTCAGCTTCTACAGGAGGTGTTCTCGTCGTGCTCACCGAAACAGAATCACAAGACGTGTAGCCGAGAACATTTGAGGAAACTTCACCACACACAGTATCTTCTTCAACCTATAAAAATACAAAGAAATACGTACATATATTAGATAAACTAATTGCACTGACTTTCAAGTAGTAGGTAGGTACTATAAATATGTAATTGGCTTGTTAGCATACCTTGGAATGAGAATCAGGTTCATGCTTCGTTTTGGTCTTCTTTGGTGATGACTTAACCTTCTTAGATTTGGACCGCTTCCTGCCCTTGAAGTCTTTATCTGAACACAGGGAAACATCAGGAGGGGCAAGGAGACCGGGAGGAGGATTGTTGTGGGTGGCAACTTGGGGTGTTACCTTTGCATCTTTTGCGTGGTCACTCGAGCTGCCCACACGACTAGAATTGTGATGAACTCGCTTGTGAAACGGATCTGCATTGGTTGGTGTAGTTCCATGCGGCTCTTTTACATCTCTATCTTTTATTGTCTTCACTTTCGTCTCTGCTGCGATGCTGCTGCTGCTACTACTACCGCTACCACTATCCCTCTCCTTTTCCTTCTCCACTTTCAACACAGGAGCAGGAGGAGGCAACAGCGGAGGAGGCGGTGGAGGTGCTGGCATCATCGACGGCCAGCGCTTTAATTTACTCAGTGCTATTTTCACAACAAGCGATGACGACATTCCTTTGTCGTTTTTGCTTGAAGATGATGACGAATCTCGTTCTTCCTTTACTTTAGCTGCAGGTGGGGGAGGCGGTGGAGGAAGTAATGAGGCATCCTTCGAAGATGACGACGATGATGAAGATTTCCCAGCAGAGGAACTACCTTGCGGACTTTTGCTTTTAGAGGTGTTGGCAGACTTTTGATTCTTTTTCCCGTGTGACCCTCGAGCTGATGATGATGAAGAGGAGGACGAGCTTTCCTTTGTTTTGGATCCCCCTGCCCCGCCACCACCACCATCATCTCCTCCTCCCCCTCCACCTTTCTTTTTGCTTACAGTCGGTTCAGCTATTACAGTGGCACCAATTGAATTAGCACTAGGATCATTGAATTCTCCATTGTGAACATTATTGGCCGTGTCTCCTTTACTACTACTGTCCCTCTTCCCCTTACTATCTTTGGCTTGCACACGATTCGAAGAAGAAGAACTTTTCCCACTTGCTCTACTACTTTTACCCTCCTCACCATGCGTACCACCACTTTTACCACCTTTCCCACCTTTCGCCCCTTTACCAGCCCCAGTTTCACCAGAAGCACTAGCACTTGTGCTCCCGGAACTCTTTTCTTTACTGTTGGGTTTTGGAGATTTGCCTGACGAAGGGGATTTGCCCAAGTCACTACTGTTATCACCACGAGTTGGACTATCCGATTTATTCTGCTGCTTAAAGAGAAACAGTCTTCGTATTGTATCATTCTTGTTTCTATCCTGTATGTTTTTCTTATTTTTACTTCCGCCCGAAGCTGCAGCTGCTGCACTGGCCGCGGCGGCGGCTGCCGCTGAAGCTGCGGCTGCTGCTGCAGCAGCTATCGCTGCGTTTTCAGGTGATGACTCGTTTCCTCCTTTTGTCTGTTGTGCGTGTTGGCTATTTTGTTCCGTGGAAGACGAACTACGCTTGCGCTTTCGTTTTGAACCAGCACCACCAGCACCAGCACCGCTCCCGCTACCAGCAGAAAGATTACTAGGCTTTTCTTGCTGCTGTTTTTCACGCTCACTAATTAAAGTACTAGCTCGGTTACTACTTGTTTCCTTTTTTACTTTAGCGTTTTTATCTTTTTTCTCTTCCTCGCTACTACTACCGCTAAGTTGAGACTTACTGGTAACCGGGTTGTTATTTGAGTTGGACGACGATTTTGCAGTGTTTGTCGTGGGTGGAGGCTTGGGAGGAACGTAGGGTTCAGATTTCGCCTCAACTACGTTGCGAGTACTTTTGCCTAATTATTTAGAAATTTAAAAATAATTCAGTTTATTCATACATTCTACGGGATTATAGTTTACGTATATTTTAAATGGTAAACTGATGACTTACGAGTGAGTGGTGGTGCATTAACAGGAGGTTCCAAAGGACTAAGAGAATTTGATTTATTAAAAAGGGAGGTGGAAGAGACGACCGACTCAGTTTTGATGGGAACATCTCCAGGGGAAGTTTCAGAGTTGATTGCGTTCACCTGGTGTGCATTCGGTTTGGTATCCTAAGGAAGAAAAAAAGGTCAATTTATAATTCAGGCCTCAACGTCGAGTTAAACCAAGTAAAAATGCATAACAGTAATTTACCTTTGGAGATTTCGCTCCTCCAAGTGTACTTGTATTGTTTGTATCAGCACGGTAGTCGTTCTTACGTGGGCCCATAAACGCCCCAAGATTCCATCTCGTGGGGGAATTCTAAAGATTAAAACAGAATCATCGCAAAAAATCATTTAATGTAGAGCCAAATTAATTAACCAACTCAGGCAACTCTTATTTCAATAAATATTTACCGTGTTAGGAGTAATTTTAGGAATAACTGTATCATTCTTCTCCCCTCCAGCTTGGCTTCCACTACTTGAATCCTCAGATTCAGAATCACTAGTTTCTGTGTCGTAGCTAGAACTACTATCACCACTTGAATCCATTCTTTGCACAGGGGAAGGCACTGCATCAGCCATTCCACTATCTCGAATTGATCTATTTCAAGAAAAAACACAAAAAAAGAAAGGAAACGCAAAATTAATATCCACATAATTTACAAATACAATTATACTTTTTTTAAACATATAAAATGCACAACTTACTGTACTATTTTTTCTTCACTTTTTGAAGACTGTAATAAAGAACAAATATATTATTGATACACCATTAAACTTTGCAATTACTGCTGATATTCTTAAAAAACTAAAATGTGAACAATAGAACATGTAGGTATTGTGCTCTCAGTTCAGTTACGCCATTTTTTCCAAAATCTATGATTATGTATCTAGGTCACCACAACTCCATAAAAAGTAGAGACACTTAAATTACTAAAAACCCTTTAATGTGATAGAACCCTTTAGAATTTAAAAGACAGAGGCCTCCTAGAAACATGGTTTATTCCCCAAAATTTGAAATGCAGCTTAGCTTGAGCCGACCCACAAAACGTACTATTTTTTTAGAAAGTTGGGCGATGGCTAACTGGCATGAAATACACAATACCTGTACGCACTACCATACTCAGATAGTCACATTTATTAAGCAAACTAAACTTACTCGTCGTTGTGTAAATTTTTTCGTTGAGGTTTCTTTAACAGGTGTCTGGATTGCAGTCAAAGGAGCAGTAACATCCATCATTTCCTATTTAAATAAAACAATAAAATCCAAACCCATTAAATAACCATACCAAAAACCCCCATCGTAAAATGGCCTCCACCTCCACAATAAAACTTCCAATTAAATTTAAAATATTCAAACATACCTTCAACATGCTCTCGATCTCCAGCTGACTATCAGCCTATCATAAAAATGTAAAAAAAACATCTGGTTTACAAAAGTACATCTAAATTTTAAATTACAACACCTTCACCCATGATTAGATTGACTACTTACACGTTCGAGAGCCGGTTTCCGATTGGAAGATGCATGTCTTGAATTTTTGTTGTCATCAACAGCACCACTGGCACTTGTATTAAATGATTCTTTCTCTTTATTACCTAATAAAGCATTACTACTTGCAGTTACAGTCTTGTTAGCACTGGAAAACCCTTCTGCTCCTCCTACACTCACCACATCAGTCACTGTACTCGGCGGAGGAACACTATTACAATTATTATTACTGTTACTACTACTATTATTATTAAAACTTGACGCTTGCTGAGTTTGTTGTTGGGGGCGCACTTGTTGATTATTACTGATAATAGCACTACCGCTGTTGCCGTTGTTACCTGGCGGCACGTAGCTCGTCGAAGAGTTGTTACTACTGCTGTTATTATTACCACCACTACTGCTGCTGCTGTGATTTGTTAGACCACCCACTGCAGCAGCAGTACCTTGGCCAATATTATTCCCAGAAGATAATGTGGCGCTGCTATTATTATTGTGATTATTTGAGGAAGAATTGGAGATATGTGTAGACGACGATGATGATGATGATTGGTTGTTGTTGTGGCCTACTCCTCCTTTCGCTGCTGCTGCTCCTTGACTTCCTCCTCCGGAGGCTGATGATGATGCTGATGTCGCCGACGACCTAAAGTTGCCAAGACCACCGCCTCCACCACCACCAACTGCGGAGGATGGCGGGAAATTGAATTCTGTTGCTGAATTCGAATGACTGTTTTGCAGTCCAGTGTTGTTGAATAAGTTTCTGTGATGATTCTTTGTCGGAGGATTTCCTCCACTGTTTAGTTCAGAGTTCAACTGCTGCTGCTGCTGCTGTTGTTGCTGCTGACCTACTTGTTGGGAGGAAGGTTGAAAGTACGAAGGCTGCTTATTATTGGTACTGCTGTGCTGATTATTATCAGCCGAGGAATGCCCACCTCCACCACTAATCAATTGCTGGGAAGAAGGAGGCTGTCTTGTAGCTACTGGAGTTCCTGGAAGTGATCCTTGATCAACACCAATCAAATTGGTTAATCGGCGGGAAGAAGTGTCGAGAATTAAATGGCGGACTGTATCAAAACTCCCCAAAGTATTGGCTATTTGGGCAGATGTTGAGTCGTCCACAGACGGTTTTACCTTCAAAAAATATAAATAAAATTCACAAATTTTAATTTCTCATATCAATTTATAAACTTAATTAGCAAAATTATAAATATTTTTTATTTTTTACCTTAACAGGAGCGTGAAACAAATCCTGTGCACCTACATTGATATCCTTTTCATCATTTGGAAGCATCTGCTGCCTTTCTTGTCTTTGCCTCTCCCTCAGTCTGTCTCTGTCTCGCTCTAAAAAATTTCAATAATTTCCAATTTTATTTACAAAAATTCAAATTTTACCACACTTTTTTATATATTTTTTCCAAAAATTACCGCCACAGTTTAAAAAATATATAATAAATACACACACATATATTTTTTTTTGAAAATAAGCAGAGAACATTTAAGACAGAGCGAAACACACTTACTACCACACACACTGATTCAATAATAAATTGATAATTAAAACTTTTGTCTTTCATTTTTTTCAACTTTCAGTTAATTTTTTTTCATGCAGTCGACAACTTTCTTCCTACCAAATTTTCTTTTAAATTTTTTCATTAAAATTTTCCCGCCACCCGCATATTCAAAAAAATCTCCTAAAATACATATCTTTCTTGTCCGTTTCCTAGCAAATCACTCACACAACTACATACACAATTTATTACTGTATTAATTGTGATTTTTTTAATAAGATGCTAATCAAGATGACATTTTTATGACCTTGAGTACAATTTTTTTCAGCGTCAATGTGCAATTTAAAAACAAAACAGACAGTTAAACTATATATTTATGTATGTATGCAAAATGCAAGTCAGGTCAGGCTTTCTCTCTACACATTACAAACAGTCAGGCTTACTTTTCTCGGTGCGGTGAGTCAAATAATTAAACAAGAAAAACAAAAGTTACGTTTTAATCAATCCATTCCATGCAGCAAAAAACACACCGTGCAATTTATTTTTTCTATAGGTGGTTTTCCCTTACCTTCCTGTACGAAAGCACTACTTGTGTTAAAATAATAAGATCCTATACGTGTCTCCATGTTTTAATCGGCGTGTCAAGAGGAAGAGTACTTTTTTCTACAGGAGCTGTACATCAGAAAGTAAAAAGTTTATTAAAGGCCAGAATGTCACTAATTTTCTTAAAAACAAGTGAAAAGTTAAGAAAAAAACAAAGTGATAATTTTTTAGAAAGAATGAAGAATAAAAAAATAAACCAAAAATATACATAATAATTTTTTAACAAGGTGGATAATATATATAATTTTTTCAGCTTGAAAAATATTCCGTTAGACACACAAAACACAGTATAATTTTTTTTTACAATTATTAAACATGGGAAACCCAGTCAACAAGCTTAATTGACTTGTAATCATTTTTGATTGCGTTACGTTCTAAGAAAAAAAATTTAATGGCATATTCATTTCGAAGAATTGCCAATTCTTGTTTTGTGTTCAGTTTGTCAAGTGTCAAGAGAAAACTTTAATGAGACCATTTAAATTTGGTATCCACAGGTAATAACTAAAATGGTTACTTTGGTAACGATCTTGTTGGTAAAAAAATACATAAAACACAATTGGTCATTTAGAAAAGGAGAGAGAACCTATCAAAAGTGAACATTTGGTATTTACTCTTTTTTCTTCAAAATGCAAATTAGTATTCTGACTGTAAAATACGCAAATGTGTCGTAGTGGAGACGACGACGACGGAAATACTTAATTAAAATGAATATGCATACTAATATCTCTATTCAAGCGAAAAAGCTATAGAATGTCTATTTTATTTCACTTTTAATTAAAGCTCAAAAAAAATTTAACCAACCAATCCCATTAAAGTTTAACATAAAATATACCTTAATGTCTGCAATTGAAGATACAAAGCATAATAATAAATTTTTACAAAGCTTGAAATATTTTAGCCCACCACCGGTCCAAACTCATTTAAAAGATGTAAATGCTTCAAAATTAATAGAGAGCAGCTGAGAAAAAACTGTCTTTCAATCAAGCTTACACAAAAGCCAGGAAACACCCATTTCCAAAAGAAAAAAATGAATCATTTCGATTGATTTGATTATTTGACAAAAAAATCTGCCCTGACTTGACTGATGATAGTGGCCGGTCACATAAAACCATTTTCTAGACAAAGTTTAAAAATATGCTAGCAAGCCTTGCTCTTTCAACCTCTTTCGTTTTTTGTCATGCAATTTGAAATATGAATGCAGAATAGCGTTTCTAATATGTATTGCATTTCATGCAAATTAGTCTCCCGTTCGTTAAAAAGTTCCACTGAACAAGTAAATGTACTTCTCATCACCCGCTCAAAATCATACAAGATGTTGTTTAGTTCAGGTAAAAAAAACTATCAATATGCATCACTTAATTATTATCTTGGTTATCTTTCACCACCACTGCCGCCGCCGCCATAAAAAATGTATAATGATTATAATTGAGGCATCACACAGTCTAAAAATTTTCCAGAAAAAAACGGCACTGACTTGACAGATAAATTATCTCAAATATTAAAATCTTCCTAATCATAAGATAAAGATACTATCTCTTCTGCGATTCAACACACTTTCTTTTCTATATTTCCATCTTTCACTCAACATAACTTACTATCTGACTCTGACTGTTGTAAGAAATCCTAGTAAAAAGATTAAACTGCAAGTTACTGTCGCCAAAAAATAATCACTCTCAAAACTGCTTATCTATTAACTTGACTTTTCTCAAGACTATGTTTCTCCAAAATAAAATCCCTGCCGCAAACCACAACCTCAGCTGTTAGTACTTCACAGAATAAAAAATCAACAGTGTTAAAAAAGTAAACACAACTGACAGATCGACAGATGATCAAACTCAAACTCAACTCATCTAAAAACTCCTAAAAAATAATCCCATTTTTTTCCTTAGAAACCCGACAAACAAAATTATTTCAATTCCCTACAAATTAATAAGGATTAATTCCCTATCCCCCAAGAACTATTAATAAAAATTATTAATTAGTGATTGATAAGGTAGTGTGGTCGTTTCGTGTGGTGTCGGCGTATCGCTCTGCTGCTTTTCTTTTTTTAAAGAAACGGTTTTTTCCCGTTTCGTTTTGCCTTGTCTGCTTGTTTCCTTTTTTTAGTTTTATTAATAGTTAAATTGTTAATCTGTAACAACCTGACAAATACATGGTTATCTTTTTAATTTTTCTACAACGACAAACAGGTAAACAAATACTGGTATAATGACAACACAAAGACGGAGGATGTTTTTGTGACTTGACTTGTCGGACACAAAGATAATGATCAACTAACTGCTTGCCAGGCCAGGCAGGAGCCTACCGACGAGCTAGTACACAGCTATCATGCAGCCAGGCTTCTTTTCTTATTACAGCACAATACATAATGTAGTGTGTGGTGATAGGATACGACACGACATAGGAAACGTTTAACTTGTTTTAAAACGTTACAACCTTTTCTCCTCCTCCGTTCCGTCATCATCTCTCAGAGAGACTCAGTCAGAGAGACAAATTCAGTTCAACGGTGGTGGAAAAAAGGGTTAAAAGATAAAACATTTCAAATAAAATCATACATTTTCGGTGATCAGTGTGTTTTTTTAGAAAACTTTCACGTAGGTACTTAAAAATTACCTTTTTTAGTAAATATTATAGAAACACTAAAAAATCTTTTTTTCAAAAACAAATGGCCAAAAAAATACTTAAAATCTAGATAAACTTGTGGTGTTTTTTTAAAAAGTAACTTGTTTATTTTGGGAAATTTTTTTACCTCTGGCAGACTGTTTATTTGGAATGCCATCATGACGAGATGAGCCTCGCAGCATATTTTACCAATTGCTGGAACATTGATCTTCTATGCCTAGGCTCTCTAAAAGAGTCACAGGCTCCGTCGGTGTGTAGATTTTTTTAGTCAGGACTGGAGAACATTGATGAAATTTGTTGTTGTTTTTTCCCTTTTTTTCTCTGATTACTTGAAAATCATTCGTTTCAATTCAAGAATAAAAAATATATATCAACTTAACTTTCGACTCTGTTTAGTTTACCGCAACTATATTTTCAACACAATCTATCAAAAAGTTTTAAATCTTAACACTTCCCTAATCAATAATTATAAAGTAAAAAAACAATTGTATTTTATAAATTTCACTAAATCAAAATCTCAGCAGTCAATTATTTTTTTCAGTTCTCAGAGCAAAAAAAAACCGTTAAGTTTACAAAGTTGTATTTTTTGGTGTGTTTCCTCCTCCTCCGGTTCGTCGGGTAAATAGCACTGGAGAAAAACTGGTTCCGACGACAGGACCACCACCACTTCGACCTCTTCTATATATTTTTTCGCGAAATCGGAATATCCAGCGGGTTCACTAGCGGAGTGTGATGGTTCACTAGTGAATATTTATATATTTTTTCAACAGGAAATTGTACAGCTCCAATCTGTACGTCTGTTGGAGAATCTTATTTTTTTTCCTCTTGTGATTATTCCCGTTATTGGGCTTCTTGAAGGATAATATCTGATAATCTTCGATAAATCCAATGGATACCCAAATATCCAAAAAATAATAATAATTAAATATAATCTTCTATAATTAATTGGTGTTTTGATGAAAAAAATATATAGTGATGTTTGTGAATGTGTAATGTTGGTTGGTGATGGTGATGATGATGATTATGTTCTGTAAAAGGATGATGATGATGTTGATGATGATGATCTTGATGATGATTATAAATATAATAGAAGAGATGATGGTCTTTAAGTTAAGGATATTTTTTTTAAAAGGGAAGTTTAATATGTTATAAGATTGTTTCTTATTTATACTGCTGTTCTACTGCTGCTGTTGCATTTTTACTTTTTTTTTTGGTGTCTCTTTCGTTCGTCTTCTTCTCTTCTTTTTTTTGCTGCTCCTCTTTTACCATATATCTTTCTATTTTTCTCTCTCTCCTTTTCGTTCTTGTATATAAATAATATACTTGATAATAATATTATAAATATATATATATATTTTTTTGTATGTAGTACTGCTTCTTATACACAAAGTCAAGTCATAAGTATTTTTGTGCATAAGCAAAAGCACTGCCTCTCTCTTCTCTCATCACTTGGTTCACTTTTTTTTACTTTTGGCAGACAGATAAATATTATGCCAATGCAATGGCATGGATGGCAAGTACACGGCTAAAAGGCAGCAGGCTAACCCTCTAATATTATTTTATCATTTTATTATAATAGTAGGATACAATACGACACACGGGCTTCTCAATTATATTGCACTAGCAAAGCCAGATGTACACAAATGATACCCGTTAGTGT